>JANRMT010062813.1:2198659-2211641 GCA_026402145.1 Polypterus bichir lapradei
TCTATCTATCTATCTATCTATCTATCTATCTATCTATCTATCTATCTGTTGTGGTTTATTGTGGCTGTGGTTCTTTGGAGGCACTGCTTTGGAGGGTGAAAAGATATTAAAAGACTTCTTAGTGATTTTACCCCGTGTCCTGCGTCTGTCTGTTGGGAAAAAGGTGGGCAACAGTGCCACCTAACATCCACCTACTTACACTGTCTAATAGGATACACCAAAATCATCACTGGTGCAGCCCATTGGTTTTAGAAGTCCCAGAATTAGCTCGGGGGGTTTCATTTGATTGTCATATAACTGTAGCTGAACGTGGAAGGTCCAACTTTGTTTGAAGAAGCCAAACTAAACCCTTTATGATTCAATGTCAGATAATAATAAAATATGAAAACTTCCAAGGGCGTGAATACATTTCTGGGCACTGTATGTTAATATTGGACATAAATGGACTGAAGAGTATTCAGATTGCAGAATGGTCACCCATGGGTTCTGTGTGTCCTTTATTGCAGCAGGGAACTGTTAAGTTCTCAGTGACATATTCACATTGCAAAACCAGAATTTGAAGTTAGAAGAGTTGATGTGCACGGCATATTAAAGTCAGCAAGTGTCAAAATGTTGGGGGATATGACATTGACTGAGAGCGCTGCAGATATTCAAAAGAAAACGAGAAGCCAAAACGATATGTTTAGTTTACAGTTAGTTTGAGTCCTCTCCCCGCTCATGAGGTTTAGACTCACAGTGAAATGCTGGATAAAATTAAAATAAACATCAGGATGTGTTCGAGTTTCATAAGACAATTTCACAAAGTGAAGCTCGTTTTAAAGAAACACCACTTTAAAGGTGAATCTGAAACTTGGACATGACCTAGACTTTTCTCAGTATTCACAAAAAAGTAGGATTAGTAAATTATCATACGCAGTAATAAATCTGAGCACAACAAGCTGATATTAATATTTCTTGGGTAATGAATTGTCCGGCACTGTTGGGAGCCATAATGAACGCAGCACGACTGGACCAGTGTCGTGATTACATTTTTAACAGCATTTCTTTTACCTCAAACATAATCAGGGCAATATTGTATGGCCAAAGAATTTAATGGTCAGATCTTTTTTATTTTTGGAGGAATTAATTATGTGTGGAAGATCAGCCTCGACACAGACAGACATGCAGACTCAGAAGTCCCAAAAACACACACGTTTATTATTTTTCTTCACAGCACACACAGTGCACAGACCCACAATGCTCAGTCCTTTCCCTGTTCTTCCCTTTCTTCTCTCTTTACTGACACCTCCACTCCTCTCCCACAAGCTCTGTCCTCTACCTCCCGATTCCAGCTCATCGAATGGAGTGAGGCGGCCCCTTTTATGATGTGCTCCAGGTGCTCCCTGATGGTGTAGTGGAAGTGCTACAGTCCAAGGCTCTGGGGTTGTTCAAGTGCCCCCTGGCAGTGGCCACGGGCCCCGATGCAAACCGGTGGGGCTGCCCCCTCATGTCCCCGGGATGGTACTACCTCTCTCCCGGTCCTTCTGTTTTCCAGGTGTCCCTGTGGGACAAGGTCCCCAGTCGACTGCCACATATGATATACATCTTCCAGCCTCACTGGGTCACATGTTTTGGGCCTGCACCAAAATAACATCATTCTGGACCAAAATCTTTAAAAGCCTTTCAGACAGCCTTGGTGTCACAATCCCTCCTAACCCATGGACCTCCAGTTGGGCTTAAAGTGGAGAAGGACAAACAAACGGTGATCGCCTTTACTACACTATTGGCACATAGACTTATATTGCTCAATTGGAAGAATCCTAACTCTCCTCTTTTAAGTCAGTGGGTAACTGAAGTTATATACTATTTGAAATTGGAAAAAATAAAATTCTCACTTAGTGGATCTGTGCAGAACTTTTTCAAAACCTGGCAAGATCTAATCAATAACATCATAGAATAAGCATTTAAATTGAGGAAGCAGGTTCCCTCCCCTCTTTTACTGCATTTATCATTATTCGTTTATTAATTTATCTATTTACTTATTTTTACTAGCTTAAAGTTTTACTCTGCTGGCCTAGCTCTCTTTCTCAGGGGTGGGGGTGGATTTGTTTCGAACCTTTTTTGTTAAACTTGAGTTATTTGTATGGAATGCTATTTGTTTCTAATAAAATCAAAAATCTTCCGTCTGCACCCTGTTGGTGTTAGTATGGACGACGCCTTTTGAGAGTTCAGTTCCTCAGAATCACCAGGTTTCTACCAGGCAGCATGAGCAAGAGTGTGCAACATATGACATCAGTACCACAAGGGCATAATGTTCAGCACCGTGCACTCACTGGTTGTCCAAGTTTGTAGATGTTCAAAACCAAACCTCTGCCATTTGTCTACTATGGCTGGCCAGTCAGCCCGGCCAATACCCCCAGGCCACCAGGTGGAGCTCTCCCTGCAGCAGGGAGGTGCCCCGAATGCCAGCAGGGAATCATGGACAGTGGAGTTTTCCTTAACAGCCCTGCTGGATACCTTGGAGGCCACCAGAGGACGCTGCAGGGAGGCCCAGAGACTCGTACGTGCCCTATAACCTGGAAGTACGTCTTACTCACAGCGACAGGAGGAATGACATACTTCCGGGATGAAAAGAAGACTTTGGATCTGACCCGGAAGTGCTAGGAAGTCACATGGACTCAGGGTTCAGATGCACTGCCGGCTCACGGACTATAAAGGACTCTGGGAGATCCCAGATGAGTGAGCTGAGCTGGGTGGCAGGGTGGCAACGCGTCTGGGAGTGGAGGATTGTTTATTACTGAGAATTGTATTGGTTAATGAGTATTGTGGAGAGGAGGGTGCTTTGTGCACTTATTTACTTTAATAAAGTCAACTATTGGACTTTTATCTGGTGTCTGGCGTCTGGTCTAAGGGTTCAAGGGGATGACAGCGCCCCTTATCTGTCACACATTATTATTACTAAAGAAATCTCTAGCTGTAAAGCTTTGTCTCTTCTTCAACTTGAATTTATGTCTTGCATTTTGACTTAGGGTGCATGACGTATTTTGGCTGTTGACTCCCTTGCTGCATTTCTCTTTCTGTGAATTCGTCTCACGTCATGACCTTTGTTTATTTATCCTCCCAGTTACGATCTTTGCTTGTTATTGCCTTTTCAATCCATCTTCTGACTCCATCTTACGTTAAACTGCTGACGTCCTGTATAGTCACTACACCCAATGCCCAGGATGAAACAAAACCAGTGGAGTACTAATCTGTTCTGCTAAAGCCACATGTGGACTGAACATGTCTATGGCATTCTACCTGTAGGAAGATGAACTCCACCACAAGCAAACAGCAGTCTAGGAAGTGGAACGAAGCTGGCTGACTGGGGTTGTACCGAGGCTCAGGGACAGAGGAGACTGTGTGGGGACCTGATCCAGGTATTCGAAATCCTGAAAGGCATTGATTAAGTTGATCCAGTAGAATTCTTTCATCTTAAGGGTGAATCACATACTTGAGGACATTGGTGGAAATTAAGAGGAAGTGCATTTAAAACTTCAAGCACTTCTTTACGCAAAACGTTGTGGGACTCTGGAACAAACTACTGAGATGTGGAGTTGAAGCAGAAACCTTGACAACCTTTACGAAAAATCTGGATGAGATATTAGGACAGCTTAGCTGTTAGCCAAATAAACGGGCTCGGTGGACTGAATGGTCTCCTCTCGTTTGTCCAATTTCTTACGTATTCATTGGTATATTCATTCAGCTCAAGCCAAAGAAACAGACCGGCCACCACCAAACTCAGTGAGAGTGACCTTTTGGAACGGAGAGTACAACTGCGACCCTCATGTGGTTTGGTTTCTTTTTAATTTTGCTCCATCTTTTTCTGCACCTTTTCCTGGCAGGTTTGGGATCCGTTTATAGTTTTTGGCAGTTGACAACCCAAATCTTATGTTCGTTTCCAATGTACAGAGAGTTTTTTTATAGTTTAAATATACTTACTGTCTTACCACAATGCCATTGTTGTTTCTTATAGGCGATACTGTCTCGGAGTGCAGGTGTTATGGTGTCGCTGTCCAGAAAAGCCAGCACTGCACTTCCTGGTTATCTGATAGTAAAGCTTGAATTTCAAAAGCAGATTTAGCATGTGTGTTTAGTTTATAATTCCTGGCAAAAGACTTGTGTGCTACAAACTCTCAGTTATTATTTCTGGTTTTTAATTCTGATGTAGACAAAAGATAAAACTGATTCTTGGCTTCAATATTGGCTTGGTTTTCGATGTACGTTTCTACTTCTGGTCACCAAAATCCAACATGCCAGTTCAGTTTCAAGATCTCAGCTTGGGGGTAAGCAGAGTAGCCAGTGTCAGAAATTCCACACAGAGCCATAGTAAGGTTTGGGGCAGCAGCCACCCGTATGTTTGGTATCCTGGCTGCAAAGTCGCAAAAATGTTACACAGCACTGCTGTGCACAAAACGAGTGCAAAACAGAACTGAGGGAATAAGCACTACGCACCAGCCACTTTGAGTCTTTGCCGCTTGTGTTGTAAAGAGGGGGGATGAACACACCCCAAGGAGACGCAGTCGCTCCTCAGAAACCCCCTCTTGAACGGTGATACAATGGGAAACAAATAGTTTTTTTTTACCTCCTCTTTGCTCGATCAGCTGCTGCTGCCATAATGCTTGATCTGCATCTCCCACAGCGCTTCGAACTCCTACTTTTTGTCTTTTATTTCCTGCCCTAGGTGTAGTTAAATCTTTTGGCACAAAGTCTCGTCTTGTGGGACAGGAGTTCTTGATATTTTTTCGTTTATAATTTAAAAACAGAATAAGAATCTGAAAATCTAACAATATCACATTAAAGTTCGATAAATTCTGAAAAGAATGATATCAAACATATACATTTAGGTTTTAAAATAAGCCAGATTTAAAGCGTGACAAAAAAGTCACATAAAATCGTTACACTTTTAGGCTTAGGATTTTATATATATAGAGTAGATTTGTAAAGACTTCAGGAATTTTGGTCGAGGTGTCCTGGATAATTAACTATCTGTGGGACTACACAGTACTCCTACAAGTACTTGAGGGTCCCCATCAATGACATATTAAACTGGTCTCAGAACACAGAGAAGCTGTATAAGAAGGGGCAGAGCAGGCTCTTTTTCTTAGGAGACTGTGTTCCTTTAATGTGGGAGGTGACATCCTTCACATCTTCTATAAATCCCTGATGTCCAATCCAATTGTCTACACTGTGGTGTTCTGGACTGGTAATATCATTTCAAGAGAGTCCCACCAAATCAACAAGCTAATTAAAACAGCAGGCTCAGTTATGAGACCCACTCTGGACCCCCTGGAGGTGATCGCAAAGAACAGAATTAAAACAAAATCGAGAACCGTTATGAACAATGCTGCACATGCTCTCCATGACACATAAACGATGAATCATTCAGCAGAAGTCTGTCAAGAAACAACACGCAGGCTCCTTTATACCAACAGCAATAAATCTGCATAATGGCTCATTGAGACTGGGACAGCCAAGTCAGAAGATTTCTTTGTTTTTAATTTTCTTTCTTTTTATTGTGCGTTCAGACCATTATGTATGTGTTGTGATCCAATAAACTTCACAAAGTACAAAATAAAGATTTGGGGACCATCCCTGTATATTGTCGTCAGACAATAAGAAAAGATCTGATTCAGAGTCTTAGAAAAAAGCACAATGAACAAATTACTATTTTCAAAATGGCGGTTATATAGCAAGAAAAAACATGTGACAGGAAACGGTTGGCAAGGTGGTGACGTTGCAACAGGAACTGGAAACAACGTTTTTCTTGAGAGCCGGAAGTGAGGTGTTTTGTGGGTGCCGGAAGTGACGTCATCGCGGACATTTTGGAACCCGGAAGTTGTGGTATTAGATTTCTTCTTGTTTTCTGTGGATGAGAGAAAAGAGTTCAGGTAAGTACCACGTGAGAACCCTTTATCTCGCGATGTTTTACTCACCTTTAGGCTCTTTGACTGCCTCCTAATCGCCCATGTGTGACAGTGTATGTATATATATATATATAGTGACAGATAGGGGGTGCTATCGCTCCCTTGAACCCTTGTCCAAGACGCCAGACACCAGATAAAAGACCAAAAGTAGACTTTATTTATACTGCACAGTGCACAAAGCACCCTCTTCTCCACAATACTCATTAAATACTCCAAAATACACAATAATAAACTCTCCACCACTCCCAGACACGTTGCCACCCTTCCACCCAGCTCAGCTCGCCGTCTGGGAGCTCCCACAATCCTTTTATCCTCCCTGACCCGGAAGTGTTCCAATCCTCAGTCCATGTGATCTCCTTTCACTTCCGGGTCAGATCAAAAGTCCTTTTCTTCACCCCGGAAGCACATCATTCCCCTTGTCCATGTGACTCGGACATACTTCCGGGGCGTAAGGCAAATAAACATCGTTCCTCTCTGCAGCATCTCCTAGCGCCCCCCATGGTTTCCAGCAGGGCTGTGCATAAAGACTCCAATGTCCATGATGCCCTGCTGGTCTTTGGGGCACCTCCATACTGCAGGGAGGGCTCCACCTGGTGGCGTGGGGGTATGGGCCGGGATGAACGGCCAGCCATACATAACAGTATATATATATATATATATAGATATATATATAGTGACAGATGGGGGAGCTGTCGACCCCTGAACCCTTAGACAACACGTCAGACACCAGATAAAAGTTCAGTAATGAATTTAATTTCATAAATTGTGCACAAAGTACCTCCACTATACTTCCAATAATAAACAATAATAATAATTAATAATGCAATTCACAATCCACCCAGCAGCCCAGTCACCCTTCCTCCTAACTCGGCTCTCCTGCTGGGATCTCACAAAGTCCTTTTATAGTCCCGGAAATGTTTCTGTCCCTCAGTCCATCTGATTTTATAACACTTCTGGTTCAGGTGAAAACTCCTGCTTTTCTTCAGCCTGGAAGTACTTCATCTCTCCTGTCCCCGTGACTGTGCCTCCCTGCAGCGTCCCCTTGTGGCCCCCACGGTATCCAGCAGGGCTTTGAAGTAAAACTCCAATGTCCATGATGCCCTGCTGGAATTTGGGGCCCCTCCATGTTGCAGGGATCAACTGCCGGCCATATATCACTATATATATATATATATTGTGGGGAACAGCCCGGACACAGACAGATAGACATTGTTGTTTAAACCCACACACGTTTATTTACAATATTTACAAATGTTCACACACACACAACCCAGACCCTTACACAATGTCTTTCTCTTCTCTTGACCACCTCCACTCCTCTCCTCCGAGCTCTGTCCTCTTCCATCCGAGTCTCGCCCTCCACTTGAGGGAGGCGGCTCCTTTTATTCTCACCCAGACGTGCTTCAGGTGCTTCCCGATAACCTTCCGCCGGCCCTCCCAAGTATGGTAGAAGTGCCGGTTGTGTACCCAGAAGCACTCTGTGTGTCCCTGGTCTTCTTCCCCCCCGCACTTCGGGGTGTGGCGGAAGTGCTGAGGGCGAGGGCTCCTCAGACATCCGGGCACCCCCTGGCGGTGACCACGGACCTCTATAGGGTTGAGCTTCTAAGCTCTGTTCCCGTGGTCCCCAAAGCCACCAGGGCGTTCGCCCCCTCATGGTCTGGAGGAGGCATAAGCCCTCCTCTGGTCCTCCTGGGTGCCCCGGCTAGGTACCACCCCCAGCCACTTGCCACAATATATATATATATATCATCTGCCATTCTTGTCTATACAGAAGTCTGGGCGTTCCATCTGTCTTGATCTCCAGTCATTGTGGACTGCTTTGGAGTATTTCAAATATTTTTTTACTTGTCCCTTTCTTTTTTTCGCCTACCTTTGCTTGGAATGTGAGTGGTGCTATCGATGTGTCCCTGTGACAGCACTGGAATGAGCTGTGACTGCACACAGTTATATTGGAGCAGGAGGTGCTTCTTTGAAGAATAAAAGCTTTCCTTTCTTGAGAATTACAGGTTCTTAAATAATCATTCTCTCAACCAATATATTTGTTTAGATTTATTATGAAAGCTCCCATGTTCAAAGGTCTTGACTACCCTATGATTTTAATTTCTGGATTTTGTTTTTAACCTCTTTCAGTCAGAATAAAATAATTACCACCAAAATATTTTTTGGAAACCAGTCCTTTCCCATAAGAGAACAAGTTCTGTGGCTGGTTAGTTGCCTTCATTCTTTCATTATCAGGCCTAGTTTTGATGTTTGTCTTTCTCCTTGGCCTCTAAATGTTGTGAGTCTTTGCTTTAGGAGTTTTAGAGCTCAATGCGTCTCTGGTGTTGTGTGTTTTGGTACTTTTGATGTTTTTAACAATGTTAAAAATGAATACCATTCTCCATCAACACTATTTTTGCATTTCTCGTGATCAGAAGTGTGCGTTTGTCAAAGGTTTAACAGTCAAGCTGTACACTTTCTGGTTGTCCAAGACTGGATTCTCCTAAAAACCTTTACATTCACCCCTCCTTGTTACTGAATTCCTGGTGATGAATACACTTTCCCTGCTTTTAGAAGTACAATTTAAGACTTGGTGCTGAATATGTGTTTCTTTTTATTTTTGGTTTTCTAACTTACCGCACCATTTCCTGCCTACGAATCTTGACAAACATCCTGCTTCCTCCACCTTTCATCTTTCTTGTTTTATCCTTTCCTTGAAATCTCCAGATTCCAGTTTCACTCAAACGCTGCTGCAATCTCCTGCGGTCAGAACTGTGACTGCAGGGCTTCTCCTCTGGCTGGGGTTCAAATCCATGTTTTATGTCCTCTTTGTTCTTGGTTGAGCCATTTACTTATGTTAATGTTGCTTTTGTTCATTATGGGCTGTATTGTCTTTGCCTCTGTTATGTTCCATGTGTTTTATGGGTGGTCCCCCAAGAGTTGGGGCCACCTGCCAATCACTGCCAGAAACTGCTCTCCGCCCTATAAAACCGAAGGGTCTCCACAATTCTAGGTGGCTAATATGGAAGCGGTGAGTTACTGTGATCTTCTATGTTTACTGTGATTTTCAGATTTTGGTTTTCTTTATTGGGACTTTGGTTGCATTGGATTGTCTTATTGCTTTGGGTTAATCTTGTTGCCTTTGTGCTCCACATAGCATCAATGTTATTGAAGAGCATTTTTGTGAAAAACATATTTAATTTTATAAAGATTCTGCATGGCCCGTTTTGTATTTAGCAGGGGTTTTTGATGTGATTTCCCCCCTCTAGTGGGCATTTTTGGAAGTGCTTTTGGGACTTACATGCTTTGGGACCCCCAAGAAGTACACATTCTCCCACATAAAGCCATTCTTATATTGAGGATCATTTTATATTTAAATTAGGGGGCTTCGCTCGCCAACGCCCCAGCCTGCACTACGCACTAGCCTCTTTGCGGTTCTGCCGCTCACGTATGGGGATGCGGATGTACAATTTAAACAGATTTTAATTTTCATGGGAATTGTTACATACACATAAAGGCAATGTATAACTGCCCGTGATTGAATTTCATTTCTTTCTCTCTATTAAATAAAATTACTTTTTGGAATGTTTGTCCCTGTGATTTGTTAATTGTCTTTGCAAAAGCTATTCTAACCGGAAACTGTTAACGTTTTAATACGAATAGCATATCAAGATCTCCTTTGTTGTCTGTTATCCACAGGAGATGTACTACATTACCTTTCTTGGATACATCCTTCTTACTACAGACCGGATGTTGTTAATGGTTGTAGATATTCTTCAGGATATTGTAAATTATTTTCATCTTCCACATGATCACCACCGACTTGTTTCAGCATAGTCTATTGATATGTATTTAACCAATTTGCAGTGTAACCATTCAACGTTTTTGGATGCATTTAACCAATCTGATGTATAACTGTTCGACATTTTTGGCATTAATTCGTTTGACTTCCTCGTTTCTCTGTGCTAGGATTGTGCGTGTACTCATTTTTTATGTTGATAACCTTTTGTGATGAAATTCTTCAGTAAGATTTGGACAAAATATGTCCTGTTTAATTGGGAACTTAAAATGAGGAAAAAGTTAAAATGTAGAAGAGCTGAGAGCGCAGGAAGTGTGTCTGACAAAAGCATTCACATGAATGAGAGCTGAGAGGACCATGGTCTTGTTTGAAAATGTTTGCGAGGAGGACAAGACTTGAAAAAATCTCAAGACAAAAATCTCGTCTCGCAGGACTTAAAAAAAAATCTCGTCTCCGAAACATCTCATCGCATAGAAGGATTTTTTTATATAATAGAGAGATGTCATTCAAATGGTTTGTGGTTTAGAGCAGATTACTAATTCTCATTTCTTCCCTTTTTACTTTTCCATTTCTTTTCAAACATTTGATTTAAACAGACACTCCATAAAGAACACATAAATGGGACCAAATTGCGAACTGCTGGCTCATTTGTCATTAAGGGCTGAATATTAATTGGCATCTTGTTAAGAACTGCGGTGGGTTGGCACTCTGCCCGGGATTGGTTCCTGCCTTGTGCCCTGTGTTGGCTGGGATTGGCTCCAGCAGACCCCCGTGACCCTGTGTTCGGATTCAGCGGATTGGAAAATGGATGGATGGATCTTGTTAAGAAAGCCTGTTTAAGGCGAAAAGAAGCACTTAAAGGTTGAGATTCTCAACAAGGGTGACACGGTGGCACAGTGATAGCGCTGCTGCTTCTCAGTAAGGAGACCAGGGTTCACATCCCATGAAGTTAGCATGTAACCTTGTGTGGAGGGTCTCCCTGTGCCTTTGTACATTTCCGGTTTCCTCCCACAGTCCAAAGACATGCAGGTCAGGTGGATTCGTGATACTAAGTTGACCCTTGTGTGTGTGCGTGTGCGTGTGTGTGTGTGTAATTCACCTTGCGATGGACTGGCGCTCTGTCCAGGGTTTGTTCCTGCCTTGTACACTATGCAGGGCCGGGATAGGCTCCAGCACCCCCTTGCTCCCTTTACTTGGACTAAGCCAGGTAGAAAATGACAGATTCTTAACAAGCGAGTTAATGAAAAGGAAGCACAAAACTGTTGACTGAGCATTGATTGGCTTTTAATTAAGAAAACAATCTGCAGCCACTGCGGCCATGCAGGACTGGATTGAAGTTTCTCTGCTCCATACCATCATTTACTGTATTCTGCTTTTAGAGAGGAGAGTGATTTTCATGAGTCCAATCAGGAGACACAGAGAGAAAGTCAACATGTTCGGCCGAAATCAAACTCAAACGTTTCAAGGATAGGGTTGTAACCAAAAGTGCACAAAGGCGTGTAAAAGTTTATCTGGATAACTCGGATAACAAAGTTCCGCATCAGGCAACCTTAGCTTTTGGGTCACAACGACTGTACTTGAAGAAGCCGTAAGATGTCACTAAAATAGTGAAACCTGTGATGACAAAAATGGCAGCAGAAAGGGTGCCGAATAAAATGACCAATCTAGACTGCTCTGTAAAGCGTCTTGTGATGAAGAGGTGCACTACAGTATGTGAAATGAAGATCTGCGGAGTTACAAAGCATCCATCCATTATCTGAACCTGCTTCTTCCTATACGAGATCACAGCATTTCTAATGCAATTTTTAAATCATCATTGCATTTTTCATTCATTATAATGTATTATTTTTTATTAAATGTAATATAATACAGCAAAATAATGGAACTTCAAGGAAAGCTGTCATCTTTTAAACATGTCACCCATTACATAAAGTGTCACATTCATGGCATGAAAGGGAAGTGAGTGTCTGTGTCTTTTAATGTCTTGACAGCTAGATTAATTAAAGCCACATTTGTGACACCTGTTGCAGCTGCCAGGTGTGTACGGCTGGAGCCAATTCTGGACTGGACATGAGTCCATTGCTAGGCCATGCTAAAGCACGCAGTGCCACTGCAGAGCTGCCAGTGAAGCCTTTGGGATGAAAGAAAATGGAGGTGCACACAGGGAGAGCCCACATAGTCTGTGACCGAGCCAGGGTTCAGATCCGGGTGTCAGGGTTTCTATCTACTGCTCACCACCTTCATTTTTAGAATGATTTTTTCAAATGCTTTTGTCTTTGGATGTACCTATCACTTTGTGTGCATGTGTGCCTTTTGTCATCTAAGACAGTAATAATTACGCCATCGCTTCCTGGTCTGGTACAGAACTTGTATTGTTTATGCCACTGAGCCCCCTGCTGGCAACTGGAAAGAAACCCTCAATCAAACTTTTCACTCTTCAAAGCATTACTTTGTCGTTGAAGATGACATTGCCATTGCTTGCTATTCAAGGTTTTATATGAGTTTAAGACTCCTCGATTAAATGATGTCTTTCAGTGATGCTGATTTCAATTCCTTTTGTCTTTTTGCTCCTAGGAAAACCCACAAGTCCCATCTACCAGTGAGGTAAGGCCTGTCATTTCTGTGCTTTTCTCACTGTAAAAACGAACTGATTTCTCTTGAACTGTGACATTGTTAGTTTCCTTGTGTCAGTTTTCCCTTTTAACAGTTTCATAGTAAACAGACTAGTGAATGGCCAATATTAATGTATTTATCATGAATTTTAAAGTCAATAATTGCTTAGCACTGAACTTCAAACAATGGCCCGTATATTTTAAAATCTTGCTGACTCTGTTACGGAGTTGTGGGGAGCAGGAGCCTCTCCTGACTGCATTAGTTTCAAGGCAGGCGCCAACCGTTACCCAGACTCCCACAGGCTCTCTAAATGTCTAACTAGCGGCTAACCAAACCTGACTGTCTTAAAGTGACGGAGTTAAGCAGAAGAAAATCCATGTGAACATAAGGCTGAGCACACAAAGACCACACAGAGATAAGCCTGGCCAGGGAGCAGTGTGGCCATCACACTCGATGTTCTTGTCTTAGTATTGGCGCGCACCGCCTGTAATATTTTTAATTCATTTATAAACTGCTGTTTAATTTGTTTTATGAAGTGAACTCTGATTGACATACTAGAATGCCTGCTGTGATGTATCACTTCTTGCCTTTTTGATGACATAGATAGATAGATAGATAGATAGATAGATAGATAGATAGATAGATA
>JANRMT010062813.1:2213426-2256779 GCA_026402145.1 Polypterus bichir lapradei
ATAGATAGATAGATAGATAGATAGATAGATAGATAGATAGATAGAAAGGCACTATAAAATAGATAGATAGATAGATAGAAAGGCACTATAAAATAGATAGATAGATAGATAGATAGAAAGGCAATATAAAATAGATAGATAGATAGATAGATAGATAGATAGATAGATAGATAGATAGATAGATAGATAGATAGGCACTATAAAATAGATAGATAGATAGATAGAAAGGGACACCCCTTTGACACTGGGACTGGGGGATCAGCCATGGGATGCTCACTAATTAGGCCAGTTACCACCTGGAGCTATAGAAGGAGCCTGCAGCCACTACTCAGGGCGCCAGAGTCGGGAGGAGGAGAGGAGAAAGAAGAGTGTGTATTTGGGTGTTTTCACTTGGTGTCTTTTTGAGGACTGTGTTGTGTCTGTGGGTACGAGGAAAGCGTATCCCACAGATGAAGAACAAATAAAATATTTTGGTTGATTTTCACCTGTGCCTCCGGTGTCAGTCTGTATCAGGTCAACACCTATATAGCGCCTTTGCCACATCCCATGCCATCCAGGATGTTGTGACTCCTCTACCATTGGGCCATGCCTGGTAGAGCTGCTGTGTGAACTGTGCAGAGGGCATCCTAACTACATGTCACAGCTTTAATAGTCTGAGGTTCAAGGTCCCTGTATCCCATTTTTGCACTTGATGGATTGTTATTGTTCCCCTTAAAATACAACAGCCTTATGACAATGACATCATCTCTGCATCATCACGGAGTTTGTTTTTCTTGGAGATGCCAACTGTTTTAGTTTCTTCTGCATGGCTACGGCCACTTTGTTTATGCCAGTAATGCTATTTACCAGTCACACAGACAAATGTTGCTGTAATGAGTTTTGACATTGGTTTTGACTAAAATAATAAACTCTTTGGGATTTTAGTGTTAGTGAGGGCAAATAATAAACAGTTCTTAATAGGAATATTGGCTCGATTCTTGCTGATGACTTTTGGTTTGTTATTTTGGTTTTAGTGCTCTATTTTTTGATATTCTAAATTCATAAATTTCTAAATGTTTCAGTCAAGATATTGTCTCTGGCTTATGTTTATTTCCCCATTTTGTGCCTTTTTGTTTATTTTAAATACAGCACAGTAATTATGTATTTTTTTTTATTGATATTTTTCTGTTTCTTTACTATGTGGTATTTTGTGGTGTTCCCTTGTGTTGTTGGTGTTTTGAGGATGGATTCCCCAAAGAGGAGGGGCAACCCTGATGTCACGG
The DNA here is from genome assembly GCA_026402145.1 of Polypterus bichir lapradei. Taxonomy (NCBI): domain Eukaryota; kingdom Metazoa; phylum Chordata; class Cladistia; order Polypteriformes; family Polypteridae; genus Polypterus; species Polypterus bichir. The sequence goes on from JANRMT010062813.1 coordinate 2,214,689, forward strand.
CTGAAGGACCGCCCCTACCTTATATATCGTGTACTCTGAGAAGGTGGATCCTTTAGTGGTTCACTGGAGTTGGAAGTCTTCTGTTCTTTTGTAAGTATGGATTTTATTTTGGGTTCTGGAATTTTGCTTTTGTTTTGTAGTTTCAGTTTAGAATTTCATATTTTGGACTTGTTTGCCGTGGATTACCTTGGTAGGCAAGTCCTTTTGCCTTATTTTGCCTTGTTTTCCATTTTTTGTCCTACTTTTGTTTATATTGGTTAATTCTTGTTTTAATAAGATTCTCTGTGGACTTTTTTCTCAACCCAAAGGTTTTGTTTTTACAGTTTTCCTTTCCATTGACTGTTATGTTTAAGCCGCCTGGCTTATGTTTGAATTTATTTTTTATGTTTTTTTCATTAATTTTTCATTCTTTAGTTATTACCATATATATACTCACATTTAAGTTCTCCTACGAATAAGTCGGGGCTTGATTTTACTGTATAATTTCCGGTATTTCATAATGTCAGTCATATAAGTCGAATGCGGAAAACTCACACTATTGGTACAAGAGATTATGATATGCTAATGCCCACCTGAGAGAGTAACCACGGAGCACACGGCCTTTTTTTTTCTATGTATTGTGCCTACGTGACCACACAGTAATACCCAAACTATTCCGCAGCAACGTTTGCACTTATTTGTGTTTTTTTTTTAATTTTATTAATTTTATTGCAATCATTCCATACAAATCAATCAATTTTTACAAAAAGTAGGATTAAGAACAAGTCGACCCCCAACTAATTTGTGTTTTTTGTATCTCACACCCTCATTCACCTTTATTGTAAGAGCATCCCTTACCTACGATGGAGCGTTTGATCAGAACAAAATATAAAGCTGGTTTTAAATTAAAAGTCGTTGAAGTGGTGAAAGAGATTGGTAACTGCGCTGCTGCAACAAAATTTGATGCGTCTGAGAAACTGGTGTGAGATTGGAGGAGGCAAGAAGTTGTAAAAAAAAAAAATTAAGTGTCATATTTTTGAACGGGAGTATAAGTCGGGGTCTGATTTTATAATCGATTTTTCAGGTTTCAAGATCCGACTTATACACAAGTATATACGGTATCTCATATGTTATTATTGTTGATTAAGTTTATTCTTTATATAATGACGTGTCTTCTTGTCAGTTTAGTTATCACTTAGTTTCAATATATGACAATTTGTTCTACCAAGTTTGAGTATTTGTAGGGGGGTTCCTCAGGAGGTGGGGCCACCTGTCCATCTCCCTCTTTGGACTGCCCCCAGCCCTATAAAGGTGGTGTAGACAGGCAGATAAATGTGGTGCATTGTATGCACAGAATGTTGGTGAGTTCTATTGTGTTTTTGACTATTGTTATTATTGTATTACTGGATTTTTGGCCTTCTTGTTTTTTGACGTCTGTTTTCAGATTGAGTATTGGTGATCTGTTTGTTACCGGATTGCCCATTTTTAAACAACTCCTTTTGTCCCTTTCTGCTCTTTGAGCTTTCTTTTGTTAAACAGGTCATTTTTAAAAATAAATATTTTATTTCTGCCTGTTTTGTCTTGGTAGAGTAATATTTTACTCTTCTTTCCCCTTTTGTATTATTAATATGGAAAATTTGTCAGAATGCATCAAATCTCACAGACTTACCACTGTTTATAAGCTATTGTACCATATAACTTCTCCCCACCTTCCCTTCTACATTTTTAACCTCAGGCAATTAGGTGTAGTAAAAGAAAAGCGGGACATAAGTTACATTTTAAATAATGTATTGTTGATAATATTCATAAATAATAACAATATTCAAAGTACATTGAATATTGGCAACCATACAACCTGATAAATGGTGAAGTGCAGTTTCAGGCGGCACACAGAATGTCTCTAGTTAAGGCATCATTGGTGCTCAGCTTTCTTCAGAACAGGCCACATGCCTGTCTCGATATGGCTGCCGAGCTGTGCTCTTCATTGTATTGTCCTTTTCAGTTTATGGTGTGTGAGATGCTCTTTCATCAGTTGGTCAGAGAGAGATAGTGAGGTAAAGCAAGCAAAGGAGTCATGGTACTTAAAGGCTTCTGATACAAGCCAATTCCAAACAGCCATACTTCAGACCAATGGGCACAGTACACCTTCACACCTGCCCCCAAAGCTAAAGCTTGCCAGTTAGGCAGCCTGGCTTTCCTGTGGGGGTTGACTGAGAGACTTTAGCAGAGAGATGTTGGTCATACATGTTTGAGGAACTTCACTCAACCCTGTCATAAAATTACAAAGAGACTCAGACCTAAAAGGGAGAAGGGGTTCTTAACCATCAAACCATTGTTGTTATCTCTATTTATAATCATTTGGATCTTGATCTTTGTTTGTCCGCGAATGATTTAGAAGAAGAAGCACTAGATGGCAGTAGAGAGACAGCTAAAACATAGGCATTGCATTAAGAATCTCCTCCAGGCTTATACTACTGAAGACTGTAGTACTCCAGTCACACCTCAAAACACAGACATTCAAACTAAACAAATTGTTGTGCTTTAAATTAACTAAAGAGATCTTCATTTAGATCTTGATCTTTGTTTGTCCGTGAATTCCACGCATGCGTAGACCACCTTCCAGTTTAGTACGTTGTTGTTACTCACGGATGTCAACAATGTGCCGGAATAACGAAAGGGGTGGTGGACAGTGTTACGCTGGTTAGCTACTGAGGCCTGGTTAGAGAATGAGATTGGCGAAGATAAAAGGTACGTGCCTACGTAACATATGAATGAAAGAAAGACAGTGGGTAAAATGAATGACAACGTAACAGCACGTTCCGGAAATTATTATTGTTACGTTGTAGCCGGTGAGTGCTGCGCGTCTCACAGTTGTACCGTGCCTTGCTCACATGTCAGTGAAGTGATCCCTATTTATGCTTTAAAGAACCTGGATATCTATGTGTCCCCCTTTTATAACCATTGCTCTGTGTGTGTTGCCTTACTCTTTGGATTGCCACAAAGCAACCTGCGAGATTGGAGAAAGGTTGAGAAGACATCGTGAGAGGAAACGATAGCGTCATGAAAACGAGACAGACTGTGAACGGACAGAAGCAGAAATGCTCCTACACCACCACATAATTACTATTCGGACAGTGATTCCGAGTAGGCCATTCCTATCGAATCAATGTCCAAGGGTTTTCTTTTGTAATTTTGTGTCCCTTATAAAAAATCATAATGCTGTGCGACGAAGGGCCCAGTTCACGACTGGCAGCCGCGTTTAAACAGGGAGCCCTTCACAGACAACTTTAACACACGCAACGTAGTTGGGCGCACATTGCTAGTTATTAATAATGTAACACTAATATTACATTGCTTTGTCTAAGTTACAAATAAAGACATGCAAAATATTTATCAACTTGTATACAAAATTTCACATCACAACATCTGCTCTTTTCATCTTCTAAGGATTATGGACGTTCTTTCCCTAGTTGGGCATTTTTGATATAATTGGGACATTTAAGAATATATTTTTCAGCTTTGATTTAGAAGCTCATTTTAGCTCGTCAGTCTTGATGGATCTCAGGCTGCCTTTGTGCACCCGTCTGGGCAGACCAATAAAGATTCTGCTTCGCTGGCCATTTTGGAGGCCTCACATCATCTGGGCCATTTCAACTTACTGGATTACTACATTCAGAGGCCTTCTTATATATTTTTGGACATTTGAAGTTATTTGGACTTCTGAAGCCTCTTCCCCTGGTTAGGCCCAAAGCCTGCCTGTGGAGTCAGGAGGTGAGGCGTTTTTTGAGCAGGTTAGGGAGAGCTGTGGTCTGCTTTATGAATCATAATAATAAAGTTTAGTGCATTTCTGTGTATTTGTAGAAATATTGGTTTAGAAAGTGCTTTAGTGAATTTCTGCTTTAAAATTGTGGTGTATTTGTTGTATTTTACTGCTGTGTTCGTTAGTTTCCTGCTTTTGCTATTATTCACACATCTGTTGTGCTGTTTCTTAAGATTAATGCCTGGGTTGCTACTTGTATCTTTTACTTGGCTCCTGTTTCTCACTATCAAAGTAATTGCTTCCAATAAAGCAAACAATCAATTATGTTACTTAATTTTGTATTTAAATTAGATTAAGCTTTTAATTTTAATTATGCAGCTGGAGTGTCTGTTGGGGTTTGGTTTTAATTATCCAAACCCTCGCTGCGTGACACTCAGTGGTGTGGACTGAATCTACAATTACGTGGTTTGCTCGCTAAGCCCATCCATCCTGCAATGTGACAAATCTGTCTCTTTAACAGGCAGTGCAGGACGGCAAGCCTCCACCTTTTTTGTCTGCTGACACTGCCTAACCTTCTGAGCCAGAAAGAGTCCAGGCAGCCTGAAGGGAAAGCACTTTAGCCGAGCTCACAAGAACCCATCGTGCCATATTGAAAAGTGAGCACAGCAGGGAAAACCTGAGAGAGAGAGAGAGAGAGAGAGATCAGGTGCACTGGTAACTTCAGGGAAATTCAATTAAGACAATTGCAGAAAATAAACACCACTGATAACTGTGGGGACCTCATTAGAGGTGCACACTTACACCGCACTTAGCATGTGGAATTAATAGCTACATGGGCTTAAAATGTGTTTTTCATTTCTCTAATTTCAAATACACCAGTGGTAGGCATGACCAGTCTTGGAGTTCTGCAGAGGATTTTGTTGCAATCAGACGCTCATTTATACATTTCACTAACACTTCTGCCTAATTTGAAAAAAAAAATAAAACTGTTATTTGCCATGTCGAAGAAATATAATTAATGTAAATTATGCTGGAATATTCTAGAAATGGAAACTACTAGACAAACAGCCTCATAATGTTGGTATCCTGATTTATGTTTTTCTTGAGTTTGCAGCCCTTTTATGAGATGTTCATCTATTATTTCAACATTTATTATTAGGAATACTTTGGTTTAAAATGTAGTGTTAAAATTACCTGTGGGTTTTTGCTAATACGTGAGGACAGATCACCTCTTATTGCAACACTGAATTTCTTGGATTAAATGTGGAGACTGATTTCATAATTTCCCTATTTTTTTAGGTGTGTAATAATTTTTGTCTAGAAAACAAGCAGATTTCTCAACAAGTAATAATGAGATCAGGTTTAACCAGTGACCTAAGCCAACATACTCCTATATAGCTGTCTAAAATAGAGATAATGCCATTTGTAACCATGTAATGAAGCACGGGCGACACGGTGGCGCAGTGGGTAGCACTGCTGCCTCGCAGTTAGGAGACCCGGGTTTGCTTCCCTGGTCCTCCCTGTGTGGAGTTTGCGTGTTCTCCCGGTATCTGCTTGGGTTTCCTCTCACAGTCCAAAGACATAAAGGTTAGGTGCATTGGCGATTCTAAATTGTGCTTGGTGTGTGTTTGTGTGTGCACACCCTGTGGTGGGCTGGAGTTTGTTTCCTGCCTTGCATCCTGTGTTGGCTGGGGTTGGCTCCAGCAGACCCCCGTGACCCTGTAGTTAGGATATAGTGGGTTGGATGATGGATGTGATGAAGCACTTAAAAAAAATTTAAACACAGAGTGACAGCAACATTTTATTTAGCCCACCCAACCTGCAAGGCATGGCAATTTAAAATTCAAAATCAATGCATATGGCTTCCATCCATCCAATCTCCTCAAACACTTACCAAGGACAAAGTCGTAGGAGGCGATCATCAGGCACAAGGCAGGCACCACACCAGGACAGGATACCAGGCAGGTTAGCAACACCTAACCTGCAAGTCTTTGGACTGTGGGAGGAAACTGGAGCACCCAGTGGAAGCCCACCTGGGCCAGGGGAGAACATGCAGACTCCACATACTAGGGACCTGATCCTCGGTCTAATTGTTGGGCAGCACTATCACTGCACCACCATGACATCCTAAATGGCCTCCAAAAACACCACAGATAAATAAATGAGTGAAAAGAGATGCAACCCATGAACATTCTTTAAGATCAATTCCCCTCCAGTAAAGAAGATGTTAAATACATCGTCTTTGCTTATATCCAGAATGCCCATCAGCTAGAATAACAGGTAAAGCAGCAGTAGTAGGAGAAAACTGTCCTCAACAAGGGGGGTCAGAAAATATATAGATACACACAAAAGGCAGAAATAGTTTTTAAATGGAGATTGGGAGATGAACTGTAAGGCACAAAGTGAGCCATGAAATTTATTGTCAAATGACAAACCAAATTGTAAAAACCAAGAAGACTAGAACTTTACAGACACTGTGAACGTTTTTAGGTTGCTAACTGTGCTGATTTAAAGCTGACAGTGAGAAAGGAGAGACAGTAACAGGACAGGGCAATGAATCAAAGTCGTAGACAGAATGAGGATCGTAACCTGAAAGGCAAGAACGACCGAATGACTTTAACCAAAACACAAAACAAACTTGTAATCAGAAGGGATTTGCCATACCAGAGAAACATGAAACAAAGCAAAGCGTTAGGGTTTTGTTTTTGAAGCATTCAATCCAATCACAGATACAGGGAGCTGTGTTGTGCTGGAATTTATATTATGTACCCCATAGCCGGGAGAGACATCAGCAATGATGACATAAAATGGCAACACAGTGAATAAGCTTTATAATAATACGGTAGTAACAATAATAAACCCTTTCCGAAAGACAAATGAAATTACAGAACCCAACCAGAAAGATACTTAATATGAAAAAACATGATTCCTCATAAACAAAATATATATTAACCCCAAGAGGGATGGAAATAAATTTATAATTTGCTAAATCATCACACTACCCAGTCTTGGATAGTCAGAAAGTCATGATCCCTGAGCTTTATACCCTCCATCACGAGCTGGGACCTGACCAATGTGGCTAGCAGCCATACAAAATGACAGTGCCCACCAGAAACAAACTGATGTCTTGATAAGACATTAAGTATTTTTAACAATTTTAACAATTAATTTTAGCCCAAAATAACCCTTAAATATCAAGTCAATTCCAAGTTGCAGAGCATGCACTGGTACAGTGCGTTGCCACACCCACCACAAGACGAAACAGCTCAGGATCCCGGTTGGCAACCTCCCAGGCAGACACGCAGTCCAATCCCACCCTTCGGAAATAACCCTCAATCTGCCACAGCCAGGTGTTATGTGGGTGTCCCCTTGGCCTGGTCCAGTAACTCGGGTCTTCTACAATGAGGAGCTGGATCACCCTCAGGGAATCGCGCCACATGGCCGCAGTGCTGTAACTGACGCTCCCTCACAATGCAGGTAATGGGCCTCATTTGGGACTCCATGAGCAACCGCTCACTTGACACAAAGTCAACCTTAAATATGAATTCTCCATATTCTAAACCACCAAAAGACCCAATAAACATGAAATGAACACTGAATAAATCTGAAAAATATTAAAGAAATAATGAATCATAACAGCTACCTGAAAATAAAGCTAACAAGCACTAAAGAGAACATGTTTACTAAAGGAGAGTGCCGCAATATTTAAGCCGTTGTTTCCCGTGACATTACAATCATGATCATCGTAGTCAGTGCCGGTCAAAGCCCATTTAGAGCCCTAGGTAAGGTTGACAGGTATTGCCCCTTGTTGTCCATGGCAAGTAGTTTGTATTATTAGACTTTTACAACCTGTGGGGGGCCTCAGTACCCCAATGGTAATTTGTGCATATACCACGGATCTTAAAGATCATGAGCCCCTTGGTGTACAGAGTGTACATACTTTTACTTTAATAAATGGTGCCCACTCAGAACCATCAGAATTTGATGACCAGAAGGGGTCTGGAGTACACACACCTTCAGAAACACACATGGTGCCCCTTTGTGTACATACAGTGGACATCATTATCGTACTTCTGGGATCACAGCCCTCGATGTACAGAGCACACACCCCTTTAATGCCCATGCACGTACCTACAGCCACACCCCAACTACTCCCAGAAGTTTGCATATTTGAAAGTGCAAATCAATATAAATTGCCCCTCCAGTTCAGTGTTTTGTTAAAAGACATTGGCACCCCTTAACTTTCATAAATGCTGCAAGACAAATTGCTAAGCAAACACCAAAATTAGACTGATGGCATACAAATACACAAAATAAAACAAAAATACCCACGTCAAAGGGTGCAATTCCCACAGAATCACACTGGGCCTCTGTCCCTGACTTTCATTTTGTTTTATTTTCATTGTCTTTCGTTTGTCAATGTTGTTTTTTTTAATTTATTGTTTTTTAGAATTTAATTACTTTTTAATAATTGCCTGTTTTTTAGTACTTTGTTTAATAATAGTCTTCTCCATGCTTTGTAATTGGTTAATTTTAAATAGTTTTCTTCTATTTGAATCTTTAGATGTGAAGCTCAGAGGGGTCAAGGCATTATAATCCTGCAGGTGTGCGACTGTCAGGGCTGTCTCCTTGTTTAAGGACCCATTAAACCTGCTGACGCTCCTGTGACGGGCTACATCATAAGTGCGAGAGGCTGAGGTAAGAGACGGCAGTGCAAGTGCCTGGCGTCGTGCTTTGAGTGCACAGGTGTGCGAGGTGTGCGTGATTTCTGGGAGGCTTACTATGCCATGCATGCCTAGATGTAAAACATGAGACCACCAAAATGCGGATAGTTAAAGCCGTGAGTGAGAGAGAAGGCCCGGCTATAAGAGAGTAGTATACTTACTGGGGGGAAAAAAAAGAGACAGAGAGAGGGGGGAGAGACGCATATCTGGAAGAGTCAGATAGCCAGCGTTGTGTCGTGCTCGCCAGTTGGTGAATGGGATGAACATGGCAGGGGATTGACTGTGACCAGTATAAAAGGATATTGCAATCGCCAGGGTCATCTTTAACTTGATTAGAGAGAAGGGAGCGCAGTTTGGGAGAACAGAAGTCCTAGAACTTTTAGTGGGGCTGATTTTCAGAGAAGTACTTTGCTCAGTTTGTTAGGTAAGTATTTTTGAAGCTTATATTACTTTTTTTTATTTTTATTTGAGAAATGAAGAAGAAAGTATTTGTTTTTTGTAAATATTTTTTCATAGTTTGTCTGTTTAAGATATCATGGGTACTGGGTGCTATTTTTAGTGATGACACAACACAACAAATTTTGATTTTTATTGTTATTTTTGCAAGTAAAGGCTCACTTTTTTCACTTTGATTTGGTCTGTGTCCCATTCTCTGACTTACTAGTCTTTGGTCATTAACTACTAGATGACCAGGGCTCAAGTTCGTGCCAGGCTTACTGTATATTGGTACAGGGCATCAGAGCTCCCTATTCACCACTCCTAAGTTCAAGCACCTATGTAAATACATTGGAGGGCTGTTTTTGTGTTTGTTCAGAATAAAAGAAGGTTTGATTCTTAAAATAGCAATTGTAACATAGCATTCTCAAATCCGTTTAATCCAATTCAGAGTCACAGTGATCTGAAGCCTATCCCAGAAACATTCTAATAAGTGGTATACTATGTGCACTTCAGAGTTTTTAGTGTGGGAAAGCAAACTTCTGTATTGAAATATTGAGAATCGAGTCCAAGCTTATTGTCACTTGTAGTAAGGACAGCAAAATGACGACTTTTTAGATGTACTGGTAACATAACCCTTGGAGAGAACAGCACTGTTGCAATGTGTGCCTGTCCTCACGCTTAGCTGAGTCCCAATTAACAACTTGTGATTCCTGTTGCTAAGCAATGGCATTCGAAGCACTCGCATCACCTGACAGCTTCCAGCTAATCAGAGACGATGTCAAAACTAGCGAGTTGTGCTTAGGGCAGTGTGGAGACAGGGCAGTTAGTGTGGCTGCTTCACAGGTACTTGGGTGGGCTTGGGCTCCCTGTGACTCTGTCAAAGAACACTTGGCTTCAGAAAATGGCAGATGAATAGTTGTCTTTGTTCATTTGCTCAGAGAGCCACCCATTATTTTTTGCTCTTTCTATGATTTGGAGCTTTTTCCAGTATCTTAATATAACAATGAATGGTTGTGGGAAGCCGAAATCTATCACTGCATTGTTGAGTGACAAGCTAGAAGCAGCCATGGATGGGGTGTCGGTCCATACCAGGGCACGTTTATCCACAACAGGATAATTCAGAATTGCCAATCAACATAATATGTCCTTATTTAAAGTTCTGGAGGAAAAACAAAGTACCTGAAAAAAAGACATAAAGGAAATGTTAAAACGGGACACAACCAGACTGGGTCAAATATCAAATTCCACTTCTTAGAGGTAGGAGCTGTGCTGCCCTGCTTTTATTATTTCTCCTGGAATTTCCACTTTTACAGCTTATGTTTATTGCTCAGTAGTTGTTTCAGAAGCTAACCTGAGTAAATCTTTTTCTGATTTGCTTCATTTGCTCGTCTCCAGACAAGTCCTAATGTTAAATGGCAGCTTTGAACCAGCAACCCACCCAAACGTATCTTGTGGCCTTGCTTATCCCAGTAAGTTCACGGACATCAGAGCAGTCTGGTGTTAGCTGAGGAGGTTTACTGTGGTTGACACTGGCTGGAATTTTATAGCTTCAGTCTTATAAATATCCATCAATAACCCCTCCTGAGGGATCTTCTCCCTTTGAAAAATAACATTCTTGTATGTGAAAGCAGTTCATGTAAATATTGCACCACATAAAGTCTCACTAAACATCTTTAGCTTAAAGTAATCCATCAGTGACCAGGGACCTCATGTCTAACGCCTTATGTAGAATTCATACAGTACTAAAACATGGCGTATAGATAAAACTAGAAATGTGCGTATGCACAAAAAAAAATTTGGATGCATAAAGTTGCGTGTAAGCTAAGTTCCACACACTTTCCCTTTATAAATCCCAATCAACCTGAATTTTAACATACATGCACATGCTTACAGCCCCAACCTGACTCCTCCCAGAATTTAGCATATTTGATTATGCAAATCAATATAAATAGCTTCTTCCATTTAGTGTTTTGTTAAAAGAAATGGCAAAAGCATGTAGTAAACTGAAGAATTTCAATGAACGCAAAATGGAGATCCTGCGCAGCGAAGTGCAGGCAAGAAAAAAAGTACTGTTTGGGGGCTTAAGCAGTGGTTTAAACAACAAAAGGAAATTGATGGAGTGGCACAGAATGGTGGAGGCACTCAAAAGTTGTGAAATAATCCAGAAATAAAAAAGAAGTGGTCAGCCCACAATCTGAAACAAAGATCAGTCTAATCCATTAGAGCAGTGGTTCCCAAACTCGGTCCTGGGGACCCACTGTGGCTACAGATTTTTGTTCCAACCAGATTCACAATCGGTGATAATAATCAGTAACAACTGATCTCATTGAATTAGCTGGTCTTTTTTTACTCTTCTCTTATTCTGCATTCAGAAAAACACAACAGTATGGTTTTTACATTTATAAGACATTTAGAAATATTTCTATTTTTTTCTAAAGTTGTAAATGTTTAACTCTCTTTTGTTGTTTTCCTATTATTTTCCCCTTTTCCTGTATAGTTTGCTCCCTTCATTTAACCTTAATAGTGACAACTAACAACCAGCATAGCAAACAAACAGGATGATGAAAGCAGCAACAACTTCAATGTCAGACCTGCTAATTAGTAAAGAATCAATTAAATAACCAGAACACCTGGAAAAGCAGAATTCAAATTAGGCTGAAATACTGTTAACGACATATTCCCCATATAACTGCTTATTACATTTTAATAAAAGTCTACCAAACTTAGTTTGTAATTTCTACATTTCTACATTGACTCCAAAACACAGAAGAATAGACTCCAAAACACAGAAGAATAGAATAGAATAGAATGCCTTTTATTGTCACTATACACATGTACAGTGAGTTTAAAAGCAGCTCCTTCAGTGCAGACATATATGTAGAACACAAGTAAATAAACAAATAAACAAATGGTGCAAAAAGTTGCAAAAAAAGTTCTGCGACACTATATACAAATGGAAAGAATAATAACTAAACCGAGTTATTGCACATTATTTAAATACTGGAAATAATAAATAACTATTGCACTATTGGGTTATTGCACATAATTTAAATATTGCACAATAATGATGATCATGTGCAGTGAGTAGTGGATGTTGAGAGTAATGATATTGTACAGTATACAGATATTACACAGTTATTATTCAGTACCATTTAGATATTAGATATTGCACAGTTGATGGATAGAAGGAAGTCCAGGGGTTGGGGGGTTAGACTGTGTAGTCAGTGCATGTGTGAGTTTAGAATGGTTATGGCTTTTGGGAAAAAACTGTTCTTGAGTCTGTTTGTCCTTGTTGTGATGCACCTGTAGCGCCTCCCTGAGGGCAGCAGGTCAAACAGATCAGAGCCAGGGTGGGAGCTGTCCTTGATGATGCTTATTGCTCTGCTGACGCAGCAGGAGGTGTAAATGTCCATCAAGGAGGGGAGAGGGCAGCCGATGATCTTCTGTGCTGCCTTTACTACTCGCTGTAGCCTCTCCCTGTCTGCCATGGTGCAGCTGCCGTACCATACTGTGATACAATACGTCAGCAGGCTCTCGATGGATGAGCGGTAGAAGGTCAGTAGCAGGTTAGAGTCCAGGTTGTGCTTTCTGAGGACGCTCAGGAAGTGTAACCGCTGCTGAGCCTTTTTGATGACTGCTGTGATGTTGACTGCCCAGGAGATGTCAGCAGAGATAAGGACGCCAAGAAACTGGAAGGTGTGGACCCTCTCCACACACTCGCCAGAGATGTAAAGGGGAGCTAGGTCGGTGCCGTGCCTCCTGAAGTCGACAATGATCTCCTTGGTTTTCCTGGTGTCTTGGCAGTCCCAGTCCCAGTCCCAGTGAGGCAGTATGCAGACGTACTGCTGTTTGTATAAAGGAGCCCCCATTGTGTTTCTTGACACACTTCTCCTGAATGATTTGTTTTGGCTGAAATTCCTCAGTGTTGGTGTGTCAGAGAGAGGATGTGCAGCATTGTTCATAATGGCACTCAGTTTTTTTTTTTAATTTTCTCCTTTGCTGCAACCTTCAGGGGGTCCAGAGTGTGCCCCAGCACTAAGCCTGCCCTTTTAATTAGCTTGTTGATTTGGTGGGCCTTACTTGAAGTGATGTTACCGGCCCCAGCACACAACGGTGTAGAAAATCATGCTGGCCATCACAGAGTTATAGAAGATGTGAAGCAATTTCACTTCTGACATTAAAAGAGCACAGTCGCCTAAAGGAGAAGAGTCTGCTCTGCCCTTTCATTTGTATTCCAGCTTGTCAGTGATGTGGACCCCCAAGTACTTGTAGGAATGGACCACCTCTACACCCTGAATAGTGACCGGACGTAGAGGCTCTTTGGTGCAGCGAGAAGTCGATAACTAGTTGTTTGGTTTTACTGATGTTAAGATGCAGGCAATTCTTTCTGCACCAATAAACACATTTCTCCACTGACTCCTCTGCTCTGTCTCAGCCTCCCTTATCAATACACCCCATAAGTGCAGAATCATCTGAGAATTCCTGCAAGTGACCTGACCAGGTATTATATTTACAGAGTGAAGAGAAGAGGAGACAGGCCTGTTCCTTGTGGTGCTCCAGTGTTGCTCACATCCGTATCCGAGAGTCAGGCCTGCCATGTTCAGCAGTTCTGCCCAATATGTTTCTGCAAACCCAATGGTTTTGTGTTGTAATTGTAATTAGCACAGCTGCATAACCTGCTACTCATGAAATATAAACACTTTTTTGTCAAGTGGACATCAAGTAATAAATGCTAATTAATGAGTGAAATGTGTTTCTAAGGAGCCTTTTATCTGCGGTTCATGGAGTATAAACACATTTTTGGCAAAGAGGCACCAAATAAAAATGTGTGGGCCAGCTGTAAGGTCCATGTAGCAGTGATGTTAATGACTGCTGTTTATGAAACACATCCCGGTAGGCAGAGGAGCATCCTGGACGTGTTTCAAACGCAGAGTGAGTTGCGCCAATTATGTGGGCATTTTTTTCAAGCAGTTTTATCATGGCTGACTTCACCAAAATGTAGTTTCCACATTGCTTTGCTTATTGCTGAATTGTGCATTCTTACAAAGGGAAATCCACAAATTACTGTTTATTGGGAAACTTCGTCTAGGAAAAAACATCATAATCTCATCGTGCACAATTCCCACCAATAGACTCACGGGATTAGTTATCCGATCGGTTTTTACAGAGCTATCGTGTCCCCAAAAAGTGCTGGCACATTTAGAAAATGTTTAAAAAGCGTCAAATCAGGAATATTTTTTGTAAAGGACTAGAGTCTGCATATTTTCCCTCAAATGTCAGAGCTACAGAGCTGACAGCAGTTGCTCTTTTTGTGGGTGAATGGACTTATGATGGACCCTCCTTTGTAGGGTGGACTTGTGCCCAGTGCTTCCAGTATAGACTGTGGCTCCTTGGGACAAAGGGGTCAACGAAGCCACCTTATTATTATTATTATTATTATTATTATTATTATTATTATTATTACAAATTTTGGAACCTAAAATGTTAGACCTGTTTCTGGATATATTTCACCTGCTGATTCCAAAAATGGCCCCAGTTTTCCCCTATCAGCTCTAGTTTTTGTGATACAGAACATATGCCATATACCACTCTTCACTTGGATTGCCCATAAAAAATCAGGATATTTTAACATACCGTTTAAATTAATATCTTTTAAGCATGAAGGAAACATATTCAATATTAAAAGAAAGGTGTACTACATAAAAATCTACCAGAAGCACAGATTTATGATACAAACTTTCCAGTCAATCGACACACAAGAAGCTCCTTTTGTAAGACTTCAGAGAGTGGGATACGCCAGAACAATCCCGCATACGATTCCAACAATAGTCTTCCATCATGTGTGTATCCTGTCTTCCTTGGTATCCTGCTTCCATTGTTTTTATGTCTTGGTGAAGTCTTTCACCTTGCTCTTCACTTAAGTCATCAACGTTCTCTGGAAACCGATCGAAGTGAGTGTGCCAATAATGGACTTTAACACTCATGTTACAGACAAGCCGGCTGAAATGAAAGAGCATATCCTCAACTAATTGTGTGTAGTTGTCGGCCTCCTTCTTGCCAAGACAGTTTTTCACAACAAGAACAAATGAAGAGCAGGCATATGATTCGATTTCATTCATTGATGCTATGAAATGTGGGCCATTTATAAGTTGTCTGATCTGTGCACCACCGGAAAATTCCTGCCTTCAGTTCTTCCATGGTAAGTGCAGGTAACTCATGTGCCATGTATTCAATGCACAAACCGTCTTTATTCAAAACCTTTTCAAATTGTTTCATCAGGCCTAGCTTTATGTGTCGTGCTACCAAAGGTTCGTTGATTACATTTTGTCCTCCAATCACCACATATTCCCTTGAAGGCCAATCTTTTCTTGCCCAATGTTCATGTTTGGCTCTACTATTCTAAAGGCATAAAAAGCAAGGATACTTTGGGTAGCCACTTTATTGACCAAGAAGAAGATGAACCATCTTCAAGTCTACACAAATCACATTCCCAACTAAAGAGATGGCCTTGTACTCTTCTTTCATCCTGGTGGAGTGGCCAATTCAATCATATCTGAGAAACTAGAGCTGATGCGGTCTATTCAGTACAATTTTCTGAATCCGCGTCCCAAATAACCACAGGAACAGGCCTAAAAACCAAGACACTAAGAAAACATTTTGTTGTTGGGCTGTGTTATTATTATTACTAGCAACTGGGAGCCTGATCGAATCGGGTTACAAATTATACGTTTGTGAAAGCCATACTTTCTCTGCAAAGATTTATTTATTTTTTTAAGTACTTGAAATGATTTTGTTATCATGGCACTGATTTGTGCTTAAAATAGACCTTTTCGGCCGATGTAATGAATACCTTCCTGTTTAAACGGGGCTGCGAGACATGAACTCAGCTCTTTGGCGCACCTCACTTGATTTTTTCTGGCAAACACATTTTCAAAACAAACCGTATTTTACAACTGTAATCAGAGTCGGAGTAATAATTATGTTGGCGTGGTCATTTTAGATCTGAGAACGGCTAAAATTTAAACAATGACCATTGTTAATACCCAGCTGTCATTACTCAGTTTGCCAATAGATGTCAGAAGGACGGATGCCAAAACCGAACTGCCCAAAGATAGATTTCAACGTACCAAGCAAATGGCAATACGTTCTAAATTACTTACGGTTCCAGAGCTGTCAAAGGGTTTAAGTCAGTCGACGATGTTAGTCCTGGAAAGTACACCCCACCAAACCAACGTTCCAAAAACCAACCGAACTTACTGTTATCTGCTCGAACCAACACCGACTTACTATACTCGGCCGTCCAGCGGCATCACTGAAGCATTCGAACATTCTTAGCCAATCATGCAATACTGCGTCCACGTTTGCCACGTTATGTTCTAACTACAGAGGCAGAGTCCCATTGCATGGTTCTAACTTGTATTGAGTCGAGGTATTGACGCGAACACCGTACATACAGGGTATTGACGCGAACACCATACATACAGGGTATTGACGCGAACACCATACATAACGGGGTATTGACGCGAACACCATACATACGGGTATTGACGTGAACACCATACATAATGGGGTATTGACACGAACACCATACTTACGGGGTATTGACGCGAACACCTTACATAATGGGGTATTGACGTGAACACCATACATACGGATAGTATCAAATTATATATAAGGATTATTATTATTCCTTTGCTATTAGTCTTGTGGTATGATGGCACTGTGGTTAGTAGTCTTTGATTGTGCCATGTCTCTGTGAGGTTTGCATGTTCTGTCAGGGCCCTTTTAGGATTTATTCTGGGGACTCTGGTGTTCTTCCCACATTCCCAAACACTTGTAGGTTAAATTAAATGGTGATCAATAATCAGTTTCCAGACACTGGAGCCCATTCTTGGTGCATTTGTGATAATGTTGCGTGTGAAATTTCCAGTAGGGTTGCTGTTCCTGATCCGCTCTTCCCACCCAACATGCCTGGTGTCTTTTATTTTCCCACATACACAGCCGCCTCATTCCTTAGTCGCTCCTGTACTCCCTCCGAGTTACGCATACTTGGCCGTTTGGTATGTAGAGTGTCTTTTAGAAAACGTCTTCACCGCTTGGGAGTTTTCACATTTCATTGTGCAACACTGAGTCACAGTTGATTTCATTTGTCTTTTTTGACACTGATCAACAGAAAAAGACTCCTCAATGTCAAAGTGAAAACAGATCTCTGCAAAGTGAGTTAGTTACAAATATAAAACAGAAAGCAATTGATCACAGAAGTCTGACACCCCTCAATCATCACTGGTGCGGCTCATTGGCTTTATAAGTTCCAGAGTTAGATTAATGGAGGTCTCTTGTCTGGGCTTTCAGTTGATTGTAGTCTAAATGCACCCTATGTGTGAAGGGTCATCTTCTGGTGAGTCAGTGTGGTTGTTTAACCTACAAAATAAAGAAAAAAGAACGCTCTAAAGCAGGGGTATCAAACTCCAGGCCTGGAGGGCCGCGGTGGCTGCAGGTTTTCATTCTAACCCTTTTCCTAATCGGTGACCAGATTTCACTGCTAATTAACTTCTTTTCCCTTCAGTTTAATAGCCCTGTTTTTAAGGACTCAGTCCTCTCAATTGATTTGTTTCTTCATAAAATGGCAGCCAAACAGAAATGAGACGTGAAACAAGCTAACAGATTAGCAACTAAACTGGGATTTCAAACTCCAACCAATCTATTAATGAGAAGCTGATTCTTGCTGTTAATTAATTAAGCCCGATATTTAATTTTGTGGCCTGTTGTTGCTCTCATTCTGCCACAGCAGACATTTCCAAAACTGTTGATTTTCTATTTGTCAAAATGTTTGGGTGACCTGAGAGATCAACCTTACTGTGACCTTCACTTTTCTTTATTTTCAGATATTGTGTGACGGGCACAGGTGAGCTGGTCATGTGGTGGCTCGTTTTGTGTCTCGTTGTTTGGCTGCTAATTAAAAAAAGAGACAACTAAGGAGCCTGAGTCAAGTTAATTAAAACTAAAGCAAAAGAAGTTAATTAGCAGCAAAAACTGGTCGCTAATGCAGAAGATGTTTAGGATGAAAACTTGCAGCCACTGCGGCAGCTCCAGCCCTGGAGTTTGGCACCTGTGCTCTAAAGCATCTCTGAAGTCAATGGACAGAGACAAGAAAATACGCAAGTCACTGAACATCCCTTGGAGTTTAGTTAAATCAGCAATGAAGAAATGGAAAGAGTATGGCACAGCCGCCTCCAGTCTGAGTCACTGTAGCTTGAAACTCGTTCATCGTTTTCACAGGTCTCTTGGTGGACTCCCTCACACATCTTCTTGCACAATCATTCATTTTTTGTGGACCACCTGCTACAGGCACATTTACAGCTGTTGCCCTTTTCTTTCCATACTGACTCACCAGTATGACTTCCAGATACAGTATACAGTAGGCGTATTGATAATATGTCAGACATCCGCGTCGGAGGATCACCATTCAAGTTAATGTGAGGTAAGCGATACCTCCCTGGGGTGCTGCCGCTAACACTGTCATCTCTTCTTTCACTCACAGCGGCAAGAAGTTGAGGGTAAATGAAGTCACCCCTTCTGGCCAGAGCCTTATAAAAGATTGGATGTCCCAGAGAAAGGCGTCTCAGTCCAGAGCAGACCTACCACCTGAACAGACCTCCTAAGAAAGACCCACTCTATCGAGCTGCTACCGCTGGAGGAAGTCACAAAGACGAGGTTTTTGTTTAGTTTAATTGCCTTCGGCACAATCAAGTGCTGGCTTTGTTTGATATTTTTGCGTTAGGATTAAAAGGGGTGACCCTGCTGGCACCCAAACGCTCACTTCCTTGGTGTCCACGAGGTCCTTCCACCCATCCACAAGTCCAATCAATTGACTCCAATCATGTTATCGCCATTTAATTAATTCTGTGACTTCCAAAAGGAATTACCTGCCCATTGGTGATTTAGGTGTGTCATATTTAAAGAGGGGTGTGGAAGATCAGCCCAGCTACAGACAGACAAGCAGAATCAGAGGTCCCAAAACACATAAAACACACAAAACAACATACTCTAATCAGCCACAATTACTTAGTCCTTTTTACTTTTACTTTCCTTTTCTTCTTTTCTTCTGCCTCCTCCTCTCCTCTCCTTGCAAGCTCTTTCCGCTGCCTCCCGACTCCGGCTCCCTGAATGGAGTGAGGCGGCCCCTTTTATAATTAACCTGGAGATGTGCCCTGATGACCTTCCTGCAGCACTTCCTGGTGTGTCCATGTCTCCAGAACTATCCAGACACCCCCTGGTGGTGGCAACAGACCCCCCACAGGGTTGAGTTTCCAAGCTCCATGGCCCCCATACAATCCAGGGGGGGCTGCCTTCTTGCGTCCAAGGGAAGGAATTGTCCCTCTCCTGGTCCTTTGCTTCTCCAGGCTGTGACCAGTCTGTCACAGCGGTCAGTTATTTTATATTTCATCTTTGTAACTAATTTACATCACACAGCGATCTGTTTTCACTTTGACATTAAAGAGCCTTTCTCTGTCGATCAGGTATAAAAAAAGCCAGAATAAATCTGCTGTGATTTCATGTTTTATAACAATAAAATGTGAAAACCTTCAAGGGGTGGAGTACTTTTTAGGCTCTCATTTAGTCTGTAGATTGATACCAGAAGAGCGAAAGGACCTAATAAAATATATGTTCAGTGTATATGCTGCATGTCGTATATTGGAGTAAGTGGACTTCAAGATGGAAGGTCGGATGGACATTCATATTCATAACACCTTTGAGGTTCTTGCAATGTTATCTGATTCTTAAACACCTAATGTAATGAATATGAATGATAATGTTATATAAATAAAATAAATTAAGATAAACTAAGCTAAGGCTCAGTAGCCCTTACAAGTCCAGCTGGCCACCCGGTTTCTACCTGGCCATTCTGCAGTTTGGTTCCATGCAGCATCTCATATGGAGTCAAATAATGGAGTCATTTTGTGGATCTGTCCCAGGTAGTCAGTTATCTAACTGGGGGTCCGGAGGGCTAACTTGGTCTACTCTGACACTGTCACTGGTCAACCCATTGTCTCCCGTCCATTCCAAGGTCTGGACTAATGCTACATTTGTCAAAGGTGTTCCCTCAGTCTCCCATCCACTCTAAAATCTCATCAAAAGGTCAGCAGGAGTAACTTGGGCAAAGTAACAGTGGCCATACAGCAGCCCTAATTCTCAGCAGTGTATCTTTCTTTTATTTATTGATTTTTGTGCTGCTTACCACACGGCCACTGCGGGCCACACCACTGCTAACTTCTGTGCACTCGTAAGTGTCCACATATCCATTTTGTCTACAGTTGCACCTTACTCAGTTTGACTGGAGGCCCATCCAGGGTTAGTGGTTCCTGCCTTCCTCACATTACTGCTAGGATGAGCATTGGCTCTTTGTGACCCTGAGCTGGATAGGCTGGTTAGAAAAAGGATGGATGGATGAATGGAAAAGGTTTAAGATCACATAAAGATTTGTTTTATTACATTGGCAAACTGTAATCACATACGATGAGAACCTTCATGTTGTCTTCCTGCATCCTGTTGGCCGGCAGAGCAGCTGCTGAGGCCATCGAGGTTACTTTGCTTTGAGACTGGCTTAGTTTAGGATCCAGGCGTATCTTCACTGAAATAATCGTGACAGCTTAAATAGCTGGCCACAGGATTTCCTAAGCCATTCGTACTTTACTCTGTTCATGTGGCAATCACAAGTCCGTATGAAAGCAATGCTCTCTCTTCACCTGGCAGTCTTGCTGTATCACCTCTCAAACACAAGATGGCAGCATCCACACAAGCAGATCACTTGGGGCTTTCTGTTCAAACTTTGTTGTTTTTCACTTATTGAAGGGCGAGGCTGTGTGACCCTGTGAATAATAAGTCAGAATAGTGGGCCTGAAGTGGCAAACACAAAAACGCAAGGAAACCACACAAGTAAATCATAAGTGAAGAACACAGCAAATGTTAAAGTAAATTGGCTGTAAAGGACGAGGTTTTCCGCTCCATTTTCCACTATTGATTGAATCTGAGCAAGTCATCTTGAACAGGCAGGCCTACTTGGAGAAACATGAAATGATCCGTGCCTGCAGTGCGTCTTAGATGACATTCAGATTGAAAAGACACTATATCAAATGACGTCTCCATCCTTCAATTTGCAAAATGCTTAATCTAATTCAGGGTCACTGGGGGAAACTAAACCTATCCCAGCGACAATAAAAAGAAACCAACAGATCAGCGTTCCTTTACGGGCCACACTAATGCATGGCGTAAATGAGGAGTGGATGGTGGATCTAAGACACGCATCTGAAAGATGTTGTGCCAAACTCCAGGTGAACACAGGGAGACCTTGCAAACTGCATGAAGAAAGACAGGAACCCTATCAAGATTTGAACCCACGTTCTTCCTAACTACTGGGCCCCCCGTTTTTATGAGTAAGTGGATATTGCAGCTGATTATTATTTACATGTACATTTACTTGCTTTTCTCCAAGCGACTAACAGAAGAGGTCAACATAATCAAGTGAACATCAGTCTGGGGTATTGTTTAGGAACACATTGTACAGGACAAGGGCACACAATTGACCACCACAAGTGAAGACCTCTGAAAATACAAGCTAGTTACATTTACTGATTTGGCCGACGCCTTTATCCAAAGCGACTTACAACATTTGAGGTACAGTTGGCTCCATTTGTTTTGGTTTTCCAATTGGAGCACTGGGTGAAGTGACTTTCTCAGGGTCACACGGTGTCAGGATATGAACCCACAACCTCAGAGTTTGAAGTCCACAGCCTTAACCAGCACGCCACACTGCCTGCCATTCCTTGCTTACAAGAGCCTTCAAATGCTTCTTAAACACATTAAGGCTGTCAGAATTTCAAATGGAGGTGGGCAGCTCATTCCACCAGCCAGGAGCTACACGTGAAGAGAGTCTGCTTTGAGATCTGATACCACACAGAAGTGCCATCAACAAACACTGTTCATCTGCAGATCTGAATGGTTGAGAAGGTGGGGGACCTCAGAAGTGTCCCCACAGTTATAGATGCTGACCCACTGACCACTCTTCAGGCAAACATTATGGATCTGAACTTAAAATGCTGCTACAGGGAGCCAATGCAGTGATCTGAAGAGAGGAGGGACATGTGCCCACCTCGGCTGTATTTTGAATCATATGCAACTACTTTGCAACACATGTCGACACTCCAGCCAGCAGAGTTGCAGGCGTCCAGGTGTGACAGGACCAAGACCTAGAAATTGAGTTGTGCTGCACACAATGTCAGATACGGTCTAATCATGCAGATATTGTACAGAGTGAATCTGTAACATGGTCCCTAAAGGACAGCTGTTTATCAGTCACCACCCCAAAGTTGTGTACACATGATGTGTTAGTGACAATGAAGCAGGCTGAACAGAGATGGGGTGCCGAGTAGACGGACCAGCTGGGATAACAAGAAGGTCTGTCTTTGCCAGGTTGGTCTGGAGCTGGTGTTCCTTCATTTTGGTTGCAATGGCAGTGAGATTCTAGATGTGGTCCTCTGGAGGTAATGACAAGCACACCTGCATATCATCAGTATGGCACTAATAAGGGAAACCATGGGGCAGGATGATGGGGCCTACTGAGGAGGTGTATAGAGAGAAAAAGAAGAGAGGGCCCAGCACTGATCTTTGGAGGACCCCTGTGTTTGACTGGTGCAGCCTTGCCATCTCTTCAAGCCAGGACACACAGTATGATCTGCTCAACAGGTAGGACTCAAACCACCTGAGGGCAGTCCCAGTGATGCCAAGGTCATTGAGAGTGGTGATCTCAACAGCCCATAACCCCAACTCATTAACAGTCAAGCCCACTTAGTCTAATTCATGGTCATGAGGGAGCTAGAGTCCGTCCTGGAAGCACTGGGCACAAGGCAGGAAACAGCGCTGGTCCGGGTGCCAGTACATTGCAGGGCATTCACACAATCACATTCCCCCCAAGGCCAATTCACCTGCACATCTCTGTGAGAGGAAACCCACACAAACACAAGTGGAACATGCGGACATCACTCACAAAACAGACGGGTGTGGGATGTGAGCCCAGGATGTTGGATCCATGAGGTGGCAGTGCTAATTTTAAAGATTAAAAAAGTTTTCCCATGTACTGCTGAATGAGTCACCATTGTGCGCTGTAGATAGATGTGAATTTCTCCATGTCCAGTTATGGTCAACAAAGGCGCTTGAAAGCAGCAGTTCATCTTAAAAAGATTGTATCTGCCGTGTCTGTGCTCTTAGCTTCACTCGTGGAGTATGGGAATGACAAGAATTAGAAGTATTTTTGTTGTTGGTTTTCCAGACCTAACGTCAAACTGATTATTATGGTTTCCTTTTACAGTCGTGTGGAAATTATTTCTTATTTATAGTTTCATTTATATTTCATCCACCATGTGCCATTACTTGATATTCATTTTTTGAGCTTTTTAGAAATTGTTCTTATTCATCTTCTGTTTTGTGCATTTCAAGTGTTATATATATATATATAAAGTGGACCACCCAGGCACATACAGCTGCCCTAACCCCAACACAGGCAGGCAGGACAGTAAATGTCACAAACCACACCTTTATTTATAAGTGGGGAAGCACTTTCTTCGCTTCTCACAAGAGCACAATGTTCACAAGACAATGCACAATCTTTTCCTTCTCTCCTTCTCTCTCTCTCTCTCTCTCTCTCTCTCTCTTCTCCACTTATCTCCACACCTCCATGATCAAGCTTCGTCCACCTTCTCCCGACTCTGGCTCCCTGAATGGAGTATGGCGGCTCCTTTTATTCAGGTCATGGGAGTGCTCCAGGTGGCTCATCAGTATTATCTGGAATCACTCCCAGGTGTGATGGAAGTCCATTGTAGGTCTCTGCAGCTCCCCCTGGTGAACCCCATGGAACCCCACAGGGCAGTACCAAACTCCAAGTCCCAGCTCCGTGGTGCTACAGCCCCCCAGGAGGGCCACCATCTAGCATCCCTGGGGAGGTACTGCCTCACTGATGCTCTCTCCCCCGGTCCTTCCATCCAGCTGGCGTCCCAGCCAGGTAATGGCTGAGGCCACCCATCACACTATATATATATATATACTGTATATGTTGTATTTGTTGGATCCTGTATTCCTAACACAGTGGATTCTGAAAGTTTTCAGACCCCTTCATTTTTTTTTTACATTTTACTGTTTTTAAGCCTTGTGCTAAAATCATTTAAATTATTTTTTTCCTCACATCAAACAACAGTCAGTACCTCAGAATGACAAAGCAGAAATGGGAAATTAGAATTTTTTTGCAAAGTAAATAAAAATCACAAACACGAGTAATATCCCATTGACACAAGTATTCAGACCCTTGGCTCCGGTTCGTCCCATTCCATTGATCGTCATTGAGATGTTTCTACATGGTGTTTGGAGTCCCATCTGTGGTCCGTTCAGTTGATTGAACCTGATTAGGAAAGACACACACATTTCTAGAGAAAGTCCCACAGTTGAGCAGAAACCAAGCCATGAGGTCGAAGGAATTGCCTGCAGAGCTCAGAGACCAGGTTGTGTGCTGGCTCAGATCTGAGGAAGACAACAAAAATATTCTGCAGCACTGAAGGATCCCAAGAGCACAGTGGCTTTCAAAACTCTCAAATGGAAGGAGTTTGAACAACTACAACTTTTTCTAGAGCTGACCAACTGGCCAAATTGAGCAAGAGGGGGAGAAACATCATGTTAAGATAGGGGACCAAGAATCCAATAGAAAGGCCGAATTAAGACCCCCCACATGCCCCTGGGTGATTTAGTTCTTTAACAGAACGTACATTTAGAAATACATGTGTGGACATCGAGCCATTTAATACAGCTCAGTATTATTTAGTCATGATTTCTGCACTAGACTTGATTGCTTCGTCTTCATTTCTCTGCATGGATACTCGACTGTTTCATCGAGAGCTTCTGTGGGTATTTGTAAGAAGATTCCTTTCCATCATGTGTTCCCTGGACATGCACCCAGAATGCTCTGATGATACATCTTCTCCTGCCCGATGGTTACTTTGGGTGAACTTCAGAGAGCCTGCAGCACTCCATCAATCTGGACCTTATGACAGAGTAACCAGACAGAAGGCTCCCCTCAGTAAATGACAGATGGAGGCCCACCTGTAGTTTTGAAAATGGCATCTAAAGAACTCTAAGACTGGGAGAAGCAAGATGCTTTGGTTTGATGAAACCAAGATGAGTGTCATGTCTGGGGGAATCCAGGCAGCGCTCATCACCGGTGCAAAGCCATTCCAACAGTGTAGCATAGTGATGGCAGCATCACGTTGTGAGGTTGTGGACTGGGAGACTAATCAGGGTAAAGGGAAAGCTGAATGGAGCAAAGTACAGAAATGACAACCTGCTCCAGAGCACCAGGGACCTCAGACTGGGCCGAAGGTTCACCTTCCAACAGGACAGTGACCCTAAACACAAAGCAAAGACAACACCGGAGTGGCTTAGGGACAAACACAGGAGTGACCTTGAGTTGTCCAGCCAGACCCTGAACTTTAACCCAATTGAATATTTCTGGAGAGCCATGGTCTCCATCCAACCTGACAGATCTTGAGATGATCTGCAGAGTAGAGTGGCAGAAATCTTTTAAATCCTGAAGTGTGAAGCTTATCACGTCATACCCAAACTGACTCCAGGCTGCAAAGGGGGCTTCAATGAAGTACTGAGTAAAGGGTCTGAATACTTGTGTTGGTGACATCTTTCAATTTGGGTGTTGTTTAATATTAATACATTTGCCTAAATTTCTAAAATCTTGATTTCACTTGGTCATTCTGAGGTATTGCTTAGTGAGCAAAAAAATGAAATTAATATAACATACGTCTGCAACATAACAAAATGTGTAAAAAGTGAAGGGGGCAGAATGCTTTCTGAACACACTCCACATACAAAGTCACAGAGGTTGTCACACGGTAGATTTGCTGCATGGTGGCGCAGTGCTTGGTGGTGCCTCGGGACTCTGTGGCCTTTGTTCAAGTTCTGTATTGGTGCGGAGTTTGCATGTTCCCTCCACGTGTATGTGGAGTATCCCGGGACCCCAAGGAGGACCCCAAGGTTCTAAGTGGATGTGTTTCTGTGTGTTGTCCAGTGCTGGCCATATAGCCCCTCACCGCAGGGTTGGGAATGTTAACTTACAGCACATTCAGTGCCTGCTGAGTGTGATCTTAAACTGCATGGCCCCTGCCCAGACTCGCCTGAAGGGGGTCTTGTTGCAGTTTCATTGTTTCATTGCATTGTGTGTTTGCTTTGCTAATCTGTTCAATCTAAAGTTTACATCAACGATTGCCAAATTGATAAACATGTTGATTTTGAACGTTTTTAACTATGAAATTCAAATTGGCCCCAAAGGATGAGTGTGTGAGTGGACCTGGCACCATGTCCAAGACCGAGTGCTGCCAGGAGGGGCACGGGGGCCCGTGTTTCAGAGCGTGACGCTGTGCTTTGTGAACTCTCCTCTCCTCTCTTTTCCTTTCCTCCTGGCGGCTTTCCACGCACACATTGTGATGTTTTCATTCTGATTGTTTGCCAACCCGATTGTTTGCAGCGACCGCTTTGAAGGTTACTGAGGGTCTCTCGGGGACGGCGAGGAATAAAAGCGACCGAGGATGTCCTGATGATGCGACAGTGTGGCTGACTGATCCACGGTCCGCGGGGCCAGCTGCGCACTTCCCCGAGTGAAGCAATAACTGAGCCGGGCTCGCCCTCCGAGGAAATGGACACGGTTCAGCTGGAGACGAGCCGAACTCCGCCCCCGCCGCCGCGGCACCTCCCGCGGTCTCGGTGACCTCTGCGCTCGATCAAACGGACAAGCCCGGCTTCTTTGAGCTCGCATGTGAAGTCCGACGCTTCACAATGAAGACACGGCAGAGGGAGAGAGAAAAAAATAAATGAATTAATTAATAAAGAATAAAACAGAGGGCATACGGAGGAGACAGCTGGCGGGGGTGGGTGGAGGGCTTGTTTACTGGAACAGAAAGAGAGAAAAAAACATCGGTTTGCCATCCTGTTCTTACGAAATGTTTTCAAGTTAGAATGAAAACAGATTGCTATTACTCGGCGACTCGCTGGGCGTGGCCGTTTCGCAGCTTTGTGGCAAGACTGTTTGCAGGGGGTCGACCCCGATGCGTTAATGTCCCCCTACACTGGCACCCTGACCGGCGGGGTTACACCCGATTGGAGTGGGTGAGTTCAAAACTTGAATGGCTGGGTGGGTGTGTGATTGGATGACTGTTCAGGTTCAGGGTTTCTGTTTGGGCCGAAGCTTGTCCGGCAACATCAGGCACAAGGGAGGAAGCCACCGTGAGCTGCAGGATATCGCAGGGTCCCCCCTCACGCACACATGGGGGCAATCTGGAATCCCCAATCACCCTGATACTGTACGTGAGGATGTGGATATGGGCAAAATGTGAAGAGTTCCCAGTTGCCTCCCTGCAGATACACTAGAGGTGCTTTCCAACAGCAGGAACCACGAACTTCTGAGAAATTCAGGAGGTTGTGTAGCATTCCTAACTTGGGAAGTCAGGTTCCTGGTTGGTAGTTCCTGGTACTTTTTTTGGCTTCAACTCAAAGAGAAAATTTGCGGGTTGATGGCAGGATTGTCACTCCAGCCACTGTTAAAAACATCACACAGTTCCGTTGCATTCGAACTGGTAGTGTGGTGCTGAGGTGTCACCCATTCCACCGCTGCACTCAGGTCCTAATTTGGGATCCTGTGGCAACGCGCTGTGTCAGTGAAGGTGAAGCGCCACACCCAGTCACTCCTCATAGCTGCCAGCCTGGAGTGCCATGCCCTCCATCAAAGCAATGATCTCTTCAATGAAGCTGCAATCAGTTTGAAGCAATAGGGTGGGGTGGGGGAGTCCCCGTGAACTCCCAATCGCACCTCGTCACTCAACATGGCCACATTGAAGCAATGTGAAGCAATAAACTCACATTGCTTTGCACCACATCAGTCAACGTTCCACGTCAAATATTTTGCATAATGGCTACAGTTCTTGTTGTGCAGTGGGAACGCAACACAAAAATGTGACCAGGGATCACAAGAGGCCCAGGGTCTTCATCACACAGGAACTCATTGGTTCCTGAAAACAAAGTTCTTGCAGTGGGAAAATGCCTATAGTTACTAAAACAAGTATTTTCTTAAGAGTATTTTCTTTTTCTTAAATTTATTTTGGTCACAACTAATGTAAATATGTTAATAATAATAGTAATAATCCCCAGGACAGTGATGCAGTGGTGGCACTGCAGCTTTGCAGTCCAGCGTCAGCGTCCCAGCTGTCCCCAGTGTGAAGTTTGCCTGTGGACCTGCGTGAATTTGCAGCACATGGTCCAAAAGATGGTCCTTGCAGCAGCCTGTGGAATGGGGTGGGGTTAAATGTGTACTGATGGGGCGGGGCCAAATGCCTGACACATGTGGGTTTATGGGTGGAGTTAAACATTTAGCTCAGCCAAGTTTAGCCACGCCCCATTCTGTGGCTGCAAAGAGGGGTATTTGGCAGTCTGAAGGCATGCAGTTTAGGTGAACTGGTGTTTCAAAATTACCCTGTCTGTCTGTGTTCACCCTGGGATGGACTGGCACCCAGTTCAGGAGCTGCTTGCTGGGATAGGCTCCAGCTGCATACTGCCATGGACAGCAAGTTTACAGGATGGATGGATCAACAAATATTATAATCCTTCCTGCTCTAAGCACCTCTATCTTGCATGTTGTGTATTTTTACATTCTGCACAGTTTCAGGTACATATTAGTTTGCTATTTCAGATTATCTTGAGAGAGTCAGCTTCATTTTGTTATTTATATACAGTATTTTCTTCTTTTACACACATCCAATAGCCACACCTGTTCCTTGGTAGTCTGCATGAGTGACTGATGTGGTAGTGTGCATATCCGGCACTTATATCTGCCTGTGCAGACAGCGGTGTGGTGGTCCAAGTACAGAATAAATCTGCAACCCGGAACCTCTACACTGGTGATCAATGTGGACTGATCTGACAGACACTTTACAGTGCAATCAGTCAAAATCTCACCCTGTCCCAGTAAATGTGACCCAGTATTGATGAGATCATTTCAAAATAGCAAACTGACACCCAAACACATGCACCTTCCAACCTCAAAGCTGCAAACATTCATGAATTTCACTCCATGATTGGTCTTTTAAATTGCTTGAGTAGTTGGGGCCGGATGTTACATTTTTCAGAGGATTTTTTTTACAGTTCACAGAGTAACACCTTTGAATGGATTTCTTTAAATTAATATGATGAGCAGTACAAGAAGAAAAATTATGACAAGAGCCTATTTGTGTATTTTGTTCTTTCAGATGAAATGACATAAACAATGAAGGGCTGTGTCAGCGGACATCTGCAATGGAAAAAAAAACATAAATGAAGGAAAGAGAAGGAAAGAGCTTACAGCATTTCAAGTGTGTGGCCTTTATCAGGTGTGTCATGTGGAAAGGCAGTGTCTCGAAGTTCGTTCATTCTATCTATCTATCTATCTATCTATCTATCTATCTATCTATCTATCTATCTATCTATCTTACCTTCTGTCTCCTTTAGTGTGGAAATAACCCTTGAACTTTTCCCCTTACCTGAAGGATATGACACTGTTCAACTCATGTAATACGATTACAAACATCGTGGTGAAACAGAACACATTACGTTCACACTTGGCCTCATCCTTTTAAAACAGTATGCTACCAAATACAGTTTAATAGCTTATTATAAATGCATTACCTACCAACTCACTTAAAAAAAAACATTCTTTGTATATACTTAAAATCATTATGGCAGCTTATTACAAGTATAGACTAAGCCTGACATTGAGGCTGGGTAGGCTGATGAACCATAAAAAAAAACTGCATTGTTTTTGAGCTTCAACCAACTGTACTGCTATGCAATTATATCATATACTACGTCACATATCATAAAGTGTTTGTAATATAAAGTAAAATATAACCTAAAACTCGTTTAAAACTTTGAAGTAATGAAAATGGGTAGAAGTTTCATTAAAGATACTGAAATGACAAGAACACTTGCGCCCGATGCATGCTGGGTAGCGTGGTTTATACTGTACTTACCGCGCGAGGCAGGCGCACAGACTGCACAGCAACAGTGAGCGACCAAAACCCCATTGTCGCATAGCTAATAATGTCACGAGCACCTGGACCTTGCACTGTCAGACCCCCTCCTGCAGTCATATGCCTCTCAATAATGTCGCAGCAGAGGATGTGAGACATTATTGACGAAAGAAGAGTTGTGCCTGCCAATACTGACTTTAAGAAGAAGAGGAGAAGGTGGAGTGTGTAACCAATTGACCAAAAGCGGTGAAGGAAGCGCGATTGTAACATTCTCATGAGTGGGGGTCTACATGATGAGCAGATGAATTTCAAATGTTTTAGCATGTCTTCCTTGCATTTTTATGACTTGTTTAGTCATATTAAGCCCCCCGTTCATCATTTTGTCACCCCACGTAACCAGCCTCTCCGTGTTTGTCACACGGCCGCCGCGCCTAGTACTGTAGTTAGGAAAATTTCCGCGCACGACGACGCGTCAAGTAGAAACCAGCCTTAAGACTCCAGCTTCCCTGTGTTCTTACTTTGGATATATGGGTTTAGAAAATGGGTGGCTGGGCGAAAAGGTAAAGCACGTTTCATTTTTGATTTACTTCATCAAAGAGACATGTTTGTCACGGTGGTGTGTGAAGCTCGATAGAGGTTTGCACAGACCGCCTCACTGCTTGCTGTACTACAGGCGCATTCACGACTCGGGCGCGCGCTTCTTTCCGGACTTTTAAATAGCTACTTGAGCTTGAGGGAGGCAATCTGACGTGTAACTCAGGAAAATACCGAAAACAAAATGTACAAGTTGAAGTGACCTCTCTCAAGACGAGTTTGAAAGAGTAAAGTCATCCTTGATTTATTACGTACAGAACTATTCCCTGTTTTAAGGGTAGATGATCTCAAATTACCGTTATTTGTTGATTATTGATGTATATATACATTTGCTGTGGCCTTAACAAGAATTAGGAAAAACAAGGAAAAAGCCACCCTTATTAGAGGTTTGTTTTAGTGACGTAATGTAATGTATTCGTTTTTTGGAAGGTGAGGCTGCAGAGGGCAGCTCTCTCCCCCACTCAAACACCGCCTTTGATTATAAGCAATATTATTGAGCAAATTCAGCTACACGTATGCTTATAATGGCTGTGTAAAATGTATTGATTTGAAATAAGTTAAAAATAATAAGGTACCGACAGATCAAGAAAACCTGAACGTAGCCTGTGTTACCGTATGCAGCAAAATAGCATTTAAAGTCAGGAACCCGTTGGTATTTCACAATTCTGTTATCTATTCGTGGCTATTTTGGGAATCTAAATAAAAGGTTTATTCTAGAAGCTTCATGCGGACAGCTCTTTTCAGAAGCAAAACTGTTTCCCATGCCGCCCAGGTCCAAATTCAACTCCCGTGGCCCAGAATGTATTTAGAAAATAAATTCTATCGTTGTTGTGATTATTGGAAGGGCAGGTGGCGCAGTGGTTAGTGCTGTTACTTAACATATGACGGTAAACCTGTAAGATATCACTGTGCCCAACGATGGACTGGCACAGGTGGCTCCACCATTGCGAACGCTGCTCTTTTCCACAGTTGGATCAAAGCCTTCGTTTTTCTGCTTTCGATGTGCCAATTCCAAATTCTAGTAGTTTATATGTATTCTTTGCTCGATCGGTAAAGGCATACGTGTAACGTGTACTTGTAGCGTTCCCCTGCATTTCATATCCCTTTCGATGAGGAGCTGTGAGGGATTTCCTTTCAGACAGTTGCGCAGTGTCTTATCGTTCAGTACAGAACTAAGAAGTGGACAGTTAATGCGGTGAAACGAATTGAGCTAAATCTACTAGAACATATGGTATTAAATATTTATGGGATTAAAAGCAAAGATCAGACCGTTTTCTAAACCGCTTAGCCTAGACCAGCGTTTGATGTGCTTAAAGCCAGAACCCCCAGCTAACATGGGGCGCAAGGCAGGAACAAGATAGGGTGCCAGGCAATCGCAGGACGAAAACACACACTCACACACCAAACACACACTCACGGACCAGTTTAGCTAACATTAATGCCTTTAGAATGTAGGAGCAAACCGAAGCAGACACGGGGAAAACATGAAAATTCAACGCAGGGAGGACCCGGGATGTGAACATTGGTCTCCTTAGTGCGCGACAGCGGCGTCACCACCGTGCCTCCCCTTAATCAAAGCTGGCGTTTCGTTATTGGCGGTGTGCTAGGTGAAAGGCGATATACGAAGTACATATTGATTGGTTCTCTCTAAATTTGCTTTTGGTGGGATCAGCAAGTGGATGAAGGATTGATAAAAGCATGTCTTTTTTTTCCTCAAGACATGGCAAATCGCCACGCACTCCGCATTGCGAACCGCCACAGCACTGGGGCGTTCACCAGAATATTAAGGGACAGGTGTGTTTTGGCTTGGAATCAAGATTTTGCTTTGATTTTAAATTTCACGAAGGTTTTTTCCCCCCTAAATGAGGGTGTTGATCTGCCCATTTTGTGACAACCCACTCCGCACACGCACTGAAATAGCAGTGGGTCTCTCGTGGGGTCTCTCGTAGGGCATATAGGACTGTGCCCGCGGTGATAAGACACTGTAAGAACTCTTATTCAGAATACTCCCTGAATTCTGCCTCCGTGCAGAAACACCGTGAGTTTATTATTCTTAATAATGGAACTAAGGGCTGCGATGTAAAAGTAACTGTCTAGTTACAAATATAGTCTCCTTGGTATTTGGCCAGCCTTTCGGCAGTACAGTATTTTGCTTGTCGTCATTAACACCGCCTCTAAATGAAATAACAAGCCCTAATATAAGAAGGACACGCCCACTCCCAGAACACCCTCGTTACACATACGACTACGACCTTACAATTGATAAGTGTTGCCGCGGGGAACGGACGTGTACTCAGGTTTGGCCGTCAGTAGTCCAGAAGCCGTCATTCATGTGCCCTGTCAGTTCGTATTAGGGTCACAAACAGAACTCAGGGCTGCAGTTTACAAGTACCCTATGTGAGTGGGCGTGTCCTGATAATAGTAGGGTGTTTTCTTCCATTTAGAGGCGGTGTTAATGACAACAGGCAGAGTACAGTACTGACGAAAGGCAGGCCTAATGCCAAAAAGGTTATACTTGTAACTGGATTCTGTGTTATCTTATTACACTGCGCAGTGAAAAAAAATAGAACAAAATATGTGCAGCACATTGCAAGGTAACAGTCGATAGACGGAAATGTCTTTTACTCTCTTTTTGCCATTCATCCCCTTCGTAGACTCACTGCTGCGCAACCGACGGAGTTGTGGGGCTCATCTCGGCAGGAACGAATCCAGTGTGACGTGCCGGCGCTAAATTAGGCCTCGCACTCCTAGTTTTTCAGTGGAAATATATATGTATATGCAATTATAAGTTGGTGCTGAATAGTTACGTGGCTTTGCCCAGTCCTACTAGCTGTCACCTCACCTGTGTTAAACTGCAATTTGTGCTTTTCTTTAAATAAACGCACCGCCGCACGCACCATACTCAGTTTGCAGGTTCAACAAAATTGTGTTGGTCTGCTTTTTATTTACACTGTCTTTGTTAGGATGAATGCAAAATCTCAAACAACTTTAGGGAATTTTATAAATACAAGGGCTCAAAACCAGGACATTTCACCCTAATTTCATTATGAATACATAATGTATTTATCAATCTATTTATTTTTCTATTTATTAGTTTGTTTTGAAAATAAGAATAGGTCTACTCTGATTGTTTAATTAATTAAAAATATCATAAATAGATTTACTCTCAATAAAATCCCCCCATTCAATCCTGTTGTTTTAAGAATCCATTTAAACAATGTTACATTACATGACTTTTCCAGAGATATTCAGTTGCAGACTTCATTCACGTAATTTTAGCATGCTTCTGTGCCCAGCAGTGGTGTAGTCTGACATACCCAGCGATTCAGTGACTTGCCCCGCAGGAAATGAGAACCAACGGGTGCGCTGCTGCTGTGAAGAATAAGGAAGGCAGATGTTTTGGATCTTGCCAATAGAAGACAAGCTTGTCAGTCTGGTGTCTCATGTTTTACCTAAAACAAAAGAATGGATAAAAGAAGAGAAAAGGGTTGAAATTGTTAGTGATCTCGCTGTGCGTGAAGAACATTTATACAGCATGGGCACTGTCAGGCAGCACGTTAATGGTAGTTAGAAAAAGGGCTGCACGTGAGATAGTTTAGAAATAAGAAACTGTGCTTAAAGGTCTTGCAAGAGTTGAACAATTTGTTGTTCCCTGCAGTGCCTAGTGGTGTATTCTGACATCCTCAGGCAATGAAATCAGTAACCCAAGTCATCAAGTTTGACGCCCCTTCGAGTAGAAGTCGTGTAATGTGACAGTGGTTCAAGTGCATTTTAGAGAATGGGAATGCAGTCGGGAGCAGGAGAAAGCGGCTCAAAATGGGATGTCATTTTGTCAGGAATGGGATTGAAAAATTGGTACTGTACAGACCTCTACTTCAGGGCAAACTACCAAGCCAATATAATATCACCAGTCAAGTTACCATGCCCACCATCGTGATGTGAAGTGAAATACACAACTGGGTCCATCATGTGATACTTAGGTTGAATTTTCTTTTAAGGATTTTATGTTTCATGCAATCATATATTTGCAGTCCTGGTGTGTGTAAGAGCCTCTTTCACAGCGCCTCCTCACTGGGCTCCTAAGACTTGAGCCTCCCGGCGTAGAGTACAAAAAGACATAGTGATGGCTATTGCTTGTTTCAATTCAGTGATGTGGTGTGGTTTAAAGTAACAGTACAGAGCTTCTCTGCTTTTTTATAATAGCACAGCAGAGCTGCCACACTTTGCATGTTTATGCAAGTAAGAATTTCAGTGTACTGTGAACACATGACAGTATTACTACAGCCACTATTACAGCGTTCTTAAACCTATAGTAAGGTGTCAGATCACAGCTAAACGTGACCAGTCTAATCAAGTGTACTCCATTATGTTGACATCTTTTGTAAGTTGCTTTGAAAAAACAAAAAATCTACTAAGCAAATAAATGTAAGGAGTCTCTGCACAGTCATATTTCAAAGGTAAATATAACGTCTGCAAACCTGACCTTAAAGAGACATGCTACTCAAGCACCCATGAACTGCCATAAAACAAGCCCATGCAGAGCATGAAAAGGGGCTTGGACAGAGAGAGCAATTACTTACCTGCGGGACAAAAAGCACAGGCTGGGCAATAAATCTTGGCACAAGTTTTTCAGGGAGTCTCAGTCCAGGCACATGTGTGAGCAGAGGAGACTCCACGCTGGCAGGGACAGTGGACCCAGAGGAGGTCAGCCTGGCCAGGTTCACATGCTGATTTCTTAATTATCCTTTTAAGGGTCACCCACGTTAATCCATTCCACTATGTCTCAGCCCCCACCCCAAACATATCACATGTGTGACCCCTGTGACAGGTAGGGGGTAGTGCCTAAATACCCCAGCAACACCTCCACAGACACAACCACACTTGTCTTTGAGCACACACACACACACACACACACACACTCTTTTTCTTTACTGTTACACACCATCACCTAAAATGAACACGTAATATAAATCTTAGTGAATAATGCAGAAGGAGGTATGAGAAAGGCACAGTGTCTTTATTTCTTATTATAAAATGCAAACATACACACACATCTCTACACTTTACGTATTTACTTTTAATTGCGAGAAAGCCTAGTGTGGACTTTAGAGTGGATGGAAGAATGCCATTTGCCCTGGACTATTGAATTTCCTAGAGTGGTGATGGCTATAAATAGGGGTGCCCAAAAAAGGAGCACGAGGCCCACTATCACTGACAGTATCACTCACATCTCTGATTGTGATTAAGGACTGCAAAAATGAGGGCATTCCTAAACCCAAAGTGGATGTTGAAAATGATCTGGACCATCAAAACTGTGATTGTGTCTGCAAAATATTGCTCGATTCTAGAGGTGTGAAGTCAAATGAAGCATTACTCCTTAATTTAGCCAAGTGGTGTATGTGTAGTGTTATGAAAGAAGTGGCATCTAATGACCTAAATGTGACTGTGGTTAAATATATATATATATTTATGTGGGGTATAGTGGTTAACACGCCTGCTCAGTGTTGTGTGGATGGCGTGCCTCCAGACTGGCAGACTTGAGTGACGGTTTCCGTTTCTAAAAAGTGGAAGGAGAGAGCATGTTCCAAACACTGAGCCGTGGCACATGTTTGCCTTCCTAACAAAGACTCCATCCCATCATTGAATCTCAGATTTAGAAGGTGCAATGTGTGGTCTTTGATGGCTATGGAACAGTGGGACAAATGTTTTTTCTTGCACAAATGGCCAAGGAGACATTTGGGTTTTGCAGTTTTATCTACATGGGCTTTTTTGGAGGACTGTGTACCCCATGGTGTGTTTTTTTAGAACATTCAGCCTAACAGGCTCTTTCATTCTATTCACCTTGATTGTCCAAAATAACATCAAGTCAAGATATGAAGGTCCCTAAAGTCCTTCTCTCCACCACACTACTTCATAATTTATTCCATGTGTCAATGGTTTCTTGGTCAATGGTCAGTTGTCCAAAGTTTCTTATGTGAAGAAAAACTTACTAATATTTGTGCAAAATCTGCGCTTAAGTTTCCAACCATGTCTCCAAGTTCTTGTTGCAGAATTTATGTTAAAATAACAGTCTTGCTCCACTGTACTAATTCCCTTCATAATTTTAAACACTTCAGTCATGTCACCTCTTACTTTTCTTTTGCTTAAACTGTAAAGGCTCAGCTCTTTTAATCTTTCCTTATAATTCATCCCCTGTAGCCCTGAAATCAGCCTAGCCACTCTTGTCTGGACCTTTTCTAGCGCTGCTGTGTCCTTTTTGTAGCCTGAAAGCCAAAACTGCACCCAGTACTCCAGATGAGGCCTCACCAGTGTGTTATAAAGCTTGAGCAGAACCTCCTTGGACTTGTACTCTACACATCAGGGCGCTATATACTGTAACCTAACATAACATTCTGTTAGCCTTCTTAATGGCTTCTGGACACTGTCTGGCAGTTGATAGTGTTGAGTCCACTACCCCTCCTAAATCCTTCTCATAAGGCGTACTTTACATTTTTCACTTTTTCACTACTATCAATTTTTTTACTTTAAATTTTCAGACATCCCATTGTGTATTCAAACCTAACATTTTTACTTCTTCCATGCAATACTTTATTTTTCGTGATATTAAATTTGATCTGCCCAAGTGTGTATGCCGACCAAGTCCCTCTGTAATGATTTAACGGATTCCAGATCATCTGCCAATCCACCTAGCTCATTCTTATCTGCAAACTCAACAGGCTTATTGATTATATTTTTGTCCGTATCATTTACTTATGTTAAAAAGAGCAATGGCACCAGCACTGAACCCTGATGGACACCACTCCTAGCAAGATCCCCTCATCATTACACTTTGCTTCCTGCGTTTGAGCCAAGTTTGCACCCATCTACACAAAATGCCCTGAATTCCCACTTTTTTTACTTTCATCACTAACTTTAATGTGGTCCTTTTCCAAAACCTTCTGAAAACCAAGATAAATAAAATGATATACATCTGTGATAAGAGGTCCATTGTGAAGTGAGATTTTAATAAATGATCGTGAGTCCCGGGGCTTGCAGGTGCTCATATGAGGGGGCACACATGGCTCCAAGGTTGATTGGGATACTTGCTGTTCATGTAATCATGGGTGAATGGAGCAGGTCAGTCAATTACTTCATTCACACCTTGGAGCAGGTGGGGGACAGCACCTGCACCCAATTGTTTCTATGAAGGGTGCCTGTATGGCAGAATTGGGAGGGATGAGAATGAGGGAAGACAAAAAGGGAAGAAGGAACGGAAATTATGGGAAGCGAAAGAGAACAAGTCAGGACTGAGGAGGAGCAAGTGTGAGTGGAATGGAAGCAGGTGGTCGGGAGGATGGCCCCAATAGCAGTGCATGACTGGCACATGAGGGGTCGGGGTCACTCCTGCTGAGCGATCTGGGAATAGGGCCAACCCAGCACTCGTGTGGGCTCTCGCCTTAAGGCAGCGCGGTGGTAGCGGATGAGAGATGAAGCAAGGCTTGGTGTGGCATTCCAACAGAAGTCAGAGGACTGACAATGGGGACCCAAACCCTGTTATGGTCGATGGTGTTTGTTGGTGGATGCCTCCTCTGGCTGTGAGATCCTATCTGGGGTAAGCGGAGGAGGCATCAGCTTTAGGAAATAGGCACTGTGGCCCAGGATTGGATTTTAAAGGATAGATGCTGCCTGGGATTTTAACCTCGTTTTTATGGGATATATTTAATGGACATTTTTAACCTTCACTTTGAAACTTGTTGTCTGGACTCCTGTATTTTTGAACAATTTGTTTGTTTGTTGTTGGAAATAAAATCACCCAGCACTTTGCATCAATCTGTTGCTGACTGTGTGTGTCCTCACTTGC
The DNA here is from genome assembly GCA_026402145.1 of Polypterus bichir lapradei. Classification (NCBI taxonomy): domain Eukaryota; kingdom Metazoa; phylum Chordata; class Cladistia; order Polypteriformes; family Polypteridae; genus Polypterus; species Polypterus bichir. The sequence goes on from JANRMT010062813.1 coordinate 2,253,128, forward strand.
TTGGCTCATCATCGAATACATTATTGATGGTTCTGGGTTCAAGAGTCTCCTGTAATAAATTAGCCTGGAGCTGACCATCACAACACCTCTCTGATCACACGCCTTTGCTGCTGCCTCATAGAATTCCAGCATATTACTAAAACACGTCTTCCCCATCTGAACCCATGTAGCGTATTTGCTAACTCTTCTGTTTTAGACATGTGCTTCTCGATCTTTCTCTTACTTATTCCTTCCATTAATCTCTCTGTGATACATGTTAAGCTTACCGGCATGTAGTTATTTGGTTCAGCCTGATCACTCTTTTTATATAACAGGATAATATTTGCTGGCCTTCCAGTATTTAGAAATTTCTCCAGTGTGCAGATATTTTTGAATAATAAAACTATAATATGAATAATATAACTATAATAGTTAATATAATAGTTTATAAATGTACTCACTAAACTCCTCAAGCTCCCGGTGTTAAACATTATCTGCTCCTAGTAATTTGTTAGATTTCAGCCTATCTAATCTGAGCAGTATGTCTTCCTTTACAATTTCCAGACTCCTTAGTAGTCCCTGTTACTTTTGGGAGGTCTATCGACTTATTCACACATATAAATGTCAATGAAGTACAGGTTCAAAGCATTTGCTATTTCACTGTCTGTATTTTCTGTCTCACCTTTACCATTCCTAATACTCTTCACCTTCTTGATTGTTCTTTTACTACTAAAATACTGAAAGAAACTCTTTGGGTAATCTTTGGTCTTGAAGAAGGTGGCACAAGAATAAGAGGTACCAAGTCATTTCATTCACTGTGGACCTTGGACTCTGCCAGGAGTGCACTGTGACTCCTCACCTCATCTGGTTGTGATTCTCCTGGACAGAATACAAAGATACAGCCAAGATTTAGGAAGTACCCAGTGTGGGAATCAAAGGGGTGCATTTGTGCTGATGCTGGATGACGGCCCCAGCTTCCTCTGCCAGGTCTCCTTGAAGTTAGAGTAGGAAGTTAAAGAAAGAGTTTCCTGATGACAGGAAAGCAGCCGGCAGAGATAAAAGAGAAGAGAGGCAGACAGTGTGGGTGTGGGAATGCAGGGAAGCCATTGCCAGCAACAGAGAGTATTCCTGACACATGTGCCTGAGAACGGCAGAGTCCTCTCCTTTCTCCTGTGTGTCCCTTCTTGTTGTGTATATAGTAGTAAGTGCCATCGCTGTGCTATATATAACATGTTCATCTCTTGGTTTTATAACTGTTTCTGTTAATGTGCACATAATGCTAGTTGAGCTTACTGGCCTATAATTAACTGGTCCAGTACAGCTTTGGCCAGCCTCCAGAGTTCTTAGGGATTTGTGGTGACCTTTAAAAATAGATGTTAAGGATTGTTACATATGCTCAGTAGAATCTATCAGGAATATAAAATAATTGGCTTCCTAAGTTTAGTATTTTTTACTATTAACAGGAAGACATCCAAGGTGACTTCCAAAGCTAACCATATACTATGGGTGCTTCAAAAGTTCAAAGTTCATAAGCAATAGAGAACAAATGTCAGAGCTGATTAGTACTTTCATTTGTCCAACTGATTTGTCCCATTTAGATACATCCCCTGAGCTCATTGGGAGGGTCATCAGGTGTTTCGGTCTTGGAAACCCAGATAACAGTGCCCAGGAGACCCACTCAAGGCACATGCTTCTCCCCATTGGCTTCCTCTCCTGATCCAGAGGCATCTCAAAGCCTTTTCTGCTGCTTCCATGATGTTTTTGATGGCTCTTCTCCGCTCACCGGTATTGGAAAGTGTACTGAAGGCTGTATAGAGTGATTATCCTGCAAAGCCCTACAACCATCCTCAAAGGGCATTCACCTTGCCTTCTAGTCCTGTTTATTGCTGTCCAGAACAATGTAACAAGTTGGGATCTAATGACTTCTTAAAGTTCTACTCCCCACCGCACAACTTGGTAATTTATTCCATTTGTCTATGGTTACAGGAAACCTAACTGAGCCTATTTTTATTCCTCCATCTTGGGCTTACAGTAGATTGTCCATAGGTTTCCAGTCCATTCAAAAGTTCTCCTTTTACCCAAAAGCTGACAAGAGAATGGAAGAAATAAAATCACTGGGGCTGTGTGGAGGCACCATGATCACCAAGCAGAGCCCCCTCTTTCAGTGCTCCCTTCTATCCTGGAATCTTGGGTTACACTGGACAGAGGAGGTAGTCCCATCTGCTCCTTCTTTGACCTTTCTAGGCATTGCCTTCTGCTATAGACTTGTGGTTCCATCCTGAGTGAATGAGAGAACACATGTTGAGATACAGTATGTGGAGCCTTTCTGCTTGTGCTTCTTATGAATTCTGGAGTGCACTTTGACATCATATTCCTGGTGTATGCAGGCCACTCTTATACATTTTCTACCAGTCTGTAGGTGCCAAGGTATTTTTCTACGATGTAGTGTGCCACTGAAATGGCAGTAGTGCAGTTGACAACAACAAACTAAACAAAAAGCTGGGCCAATATTGAGAAGTTGGGCTGTACTCAATGGGGGAAGTGGTAGAAGAGATGGTCACTCAGGAAACTGCATACTATCACTGACAATGATTCACACCCTCTGCATGAGGTTTTGGCTAAACAGAGGAGGACATTCTCTAACAGACTCAACAACTGTGTTGCTCCAAAAGAGCACCAAGTGAGGTTGATTCTACCCTCAGGAATCAGACTCAATAATGAGCCCCCCTTTGGCCGAGGTGGTGTTGTTCTCTGTGCATTGTGTGGAACTAAACTAATCCAGCAGACATCTTAACAGACAATGACACCATGTGCAACATACTGTGCCAATGACTGACATTCTGTGCCGTTAAACTATAAATGACAAGCATGTGCAATTCTAATCATTTTTCACTTAGCAAATACCAGCAATTTGTTAATCTGCTTACAAATAAATCTTGTTATATGCATATTTGTGCCTTTTTTGTCTGCTGCTCAAACCTTTCCTTTGGGATTTTAAAATATCTATCTGTCTATCTATCTATCTATCTATCTATCTATCTATCTATCTATCTATCTATCTATCTATCTATCTATCTATCTATCTATCTGTCGTCACAGACGTGTGCATGGGAGGCAACAGAAGGGCTCAAAAAGGGATAATTCCATGCCAGACCAGGGGGTGGCAGAGTGCACTGATCCTTCCTCTTTTTCACCGGCAGACCAACCACGGGAAATTTCACCTGGACTCGACGATGTCACTTCTGGTTCGGGCCCGGATAACGTCACTTACCCTGGCCGACTTTAAAACCACCATGTTTGCCTGTCTGTTGGTTCTATTGTTGAACTGAAGTCTGTTGAGACCTGTTTTCATTTGAACCAAACTTTCATCGTTGGCAGCCTATTTCAGGTATACGGGCAGCTGCCCACAAACCTTTTCCTGCGTTTGTCGAATCATTTCACACTACCTATCTATCATATAGTACCTTTATTATTTGTCATACCATATTATTCATATCTTCACTACATGTTATTTTGGACAATCTAAATACCAGCACTTTGTTAATCTGCTTACAAATAATTCTTGTTATATGCGTATTTGTGCCTTTTTGTCTGCTGCTCTAACCCTTTCCCTTGGGATTTTAAAATATCTATCTATCTATCTATCTATCTATCTATCTATCTATCTATCTAT
>JANRMT010062813.1:2256789-2289009 GCA_026402145.1 Polypterus bichir lapradei
TATCTAGGGGCTATGCTGGCAGTAATGGTGTGTTATTCATGTCAATGTATTTTTTTCCTTTCTTTACAGTACAATGAAAAGCATTTGTTGCTCACCAAAACTATGAAGAAACAAAGAGATAATACATGGCAGGGTGACTCAGCAGACACGCATTACGAAAGAGAGCAATGACAATTAAAATACACAAATGAAGACACTGTGCACTGTAGGTAAACCAATTTAAAGTTACAGGAAATGTACAAAGAAGTCTTTGATGTAAACATGCAACATGTATTGGATAGTACAAGCCAACGTTAAGACGGTAAATGTTAATTGCTAATAAAACTACCTGTGAACCTTTCGGATAGTTCATTCATTCAATAATTTATCATGCGGTTGTTCATTTTTGTAGAATTCAGCATAGGGCTGCATGGTGCTTGAGAAGCAGAGCAAGGCAGGAGCCAAGCGCTTGTCACAGGACACCCTCATGCATATGCACACACACACACACGCACACTCACTGGCGGGCAGTTTAGCACTGTCGGTTGAACCAGCCAGCTTGCCAATAGGATTTGGTCAAAAAAGCCTGCTGATATCTTGGCTTCAAGGTATACAGGAAGAAGAGTCTTTAGCTGGTGTGCTGGGGTGGCAGCATAAAGATGAAAGATGCCTCACGCCTGGACAAACTTGTTAAGAAGGCAGGCTCTATTGTAGGAGTTAAGTTGGATAGTTTAACATCTGTGGCAGAGCGACGGGCATTAAGCAAACTCCTGTCAATCATGAATAATCCACTGCATCCACTGAACAGTGTCATCTCCAGGCAGAGGAGTAGCTTCAGTGACAGACTTTTGTCACTGTCCTGCTCCACTGACAGACTGAGGCGATCGTTCCTCCCCCACACTATGCGACTCTTCAATTCCACCCGGGGGAGTAAATGCTAACATTTTATTTTTATTTATTTATTTATTTTATTACTATTTAATTTAATATTGTTTCTTTGTATCAGTATACTGCTGCTGGATTATGTGAATTTCCCCTTGGGATTAATAAAGTATCTATCTATCTATCTATCTATCTATCCAAGACTGTGGAGCCATCAGCTCTCCTAGCTGTTGCTGTCATTGTTATTCAGTTCACTGATGTGTTTGCCTAAGACAACGTGTAAAATCATATGATACATCAAAGCGTTTGGGAAGACAAGTGAAGTTAAAAGTCAACCGAGAGTAATGAACTTCAGTAAAGTACAGGAAGTTTGCTGCAGTTAGCATCAGGACAAGATGGCAAAGGAGCAGACTACTGTGTAAACAAGAGCGCAGCAAACAGAGGCCAGATGAGGCTGGGAAGAGAAATCCAAAGTAGAGTTGGCAGGCTGAAAGCGAAAGGGTCCAGAGATATGATCTGCGGAAGTTAACTTCAGTGAACTGGTGGCATGGAGTGAGAGTGAGCGATTATTTTTAGTGCATCTGGTGAGAGAAGACACAAAACAGGGAAGCCAAGGAAGAACGGAGGCTGTATAGAAGAACCTAAAAAAAGAGAGAGAAAGTGGCAGAAGGTAGAAAAGAGCAGGACCTGCTGGTCAGGGTTAGAGTTTGAACTTAATAAAAGCAGGTAACTGAGAGAATGAAGTCAAAGAGTAATGAGAGTAGAGGGAATCAGAGAATTCACCAGGACAGAAGCAACATTGTGAACAAGTCAGCGTAAAAAAAAAAATCCAGTTAAGATCAAGGACAGGACTAGAGAATGTTCTGGAGAAAAAATGACAAGGAGAAAGGCAGTCTGGACACTGAGGAGATGATTTTAGAGCACGAGATGTAGAAGGAGTCCTGTCATGGTTCCTGAGAGGAGCTGAAGGCAGAATGTGTGTGAGGGAAATCTAAAGGTAAACACAAGATGGTCTCAAGCTGAGGAGACTGTGGGGACCTAATCCTAGTCTTCAAAATCCTTAAAAACATTAATAAAGTAAATCCAGCAGAATTCTTTCTCTCAAGGTCATCAGTGAACATTAAGGGGAAGTGCATTTATGGCTGAAGCCAGGAAGCTCTTCTTTACGTAAAGGGTTTTGGGAATCTGGAAGAAGCTACTGAGACATGAAGCTGAAGCAGAAACCTTGACAACCTTTATGAAGTATCTGGACGAGATATTGGGACAACTTAGCAACGAGCTTGATGGACTGAATGGTCACTCTTGTCCGTCAGTTCTCTTCTTATGATTCTTATCTTATGTTCTTATGATCTTCTTATATAATACGCTACCATGGCTGTTCGTTTGTCTGTCCAGGATTTTAAATCACCTGTGGCTCGCAAACCGTGTGACCTATTGACCTGAAATTTGGTACACATATACTACGTGACGTCTACTATCCACTTTCAGAGTGATGATTGACCTCCAAGGTTATTCCTCTTTTTATTTTTATTTTATTTTATTGTAGAATCAACTCTCGGCAGCAGCCAGCAGGGCGGCCATGTGGCACGTGCGCACGGGCGCCATTCTCATCCTTACCACCTTCGCTGTCACTTCCCCTAACTCTTCATATCTTAAATCATTTTTGAGGCAGATTGAAGACTTAAGTGCCAGCTTAAGTGAAAAATTAAAGAAAACGTACTAAGTAACTGCAACACAAACACTGACTTAATCAGTTTTAACGCAAAAAGATGCCAACAAAAGAAGTGAAGAAGCGGGCCGCTAGGGTGGAGTAAAGAGGAGCTGCTCAGGAAGCGGCAAGCGCATCAACCTCTGAGTAAACGAATGCTAAAACGTACAGAGAAAGAGGATGACAACTAGGAATGTTCAAGTCAAGTGTATTCACCGAACGTTATCATGCAGTGTTCCGTTACTGGTATTTAAATAAGAGCTGATATTTAATGCACCACCGCTACAAACCCATTGAAAGTGTCATGCATGTACATACATGTGCACAGACCACCACAATCCCTGTTCCCCACAAGGGTCTCCCTGCAAAACAACACACTTGCCCCATACTGATGGACTGTGTGGCGAACGGCCGGGGTCCATGCCCGGCCGGGACGGCCCTTTGCTGTATATTCAGGGGGAGCAGCCATGGACTGTGCAATACTTCCCCCTGGATGCTAGATGGCCGCCCCCCTGGGTTGGAGCGGTGCATCGGTTTCCCGCAGGGCTTCATGGGAATTGGAGTTAGGTGCAGCCCTGTTGGGTCCCGCAGGTGCCGCCAGGGGGTGCTGCAGCTGGGACTCCTGAGCCCGTATGGGCAGCGTATTCGCCACACCCGGAAGTGCAGCCGGAACTCGGCAGTCAACCATCTGGAGCACTTCAGAGTGGACTATAAAAGGGGCTAACAGCCACCACTCAATGGCCAGAATTAGGAGGAGGAGGATGAAGCTTGAAGGAGGAGCGGTGGTGCCAAAAAAGAGTGTTTTGTGCCTATGTGTTTAGTTGTGGGACTGTGTTGTGCCTGTAGGGATCACGGGGAAGACGTGCCCCACAGGTGAAGACAAATGAAAAGTTCTTTGGTTTTATACATGCCTCCGGTGTGAGTCTGTGTCAGGTCAGGCGCCTATATTGCACCTTGTTGTTACAACTGATAGGGTTATTATAGCTCCTAGGAGTCTTCCTCAGATATGGCCTCCACTGGGCCCTGTCCCCTCTCAGTGTTCTTTTTCATTTATTGTGATGTTTCTCTTGGGCTATTAAATGGCAATGGCACTGCAGTTAATCTTGTGCCACATTCTTCTTGCCCATTCTGGTTGCTTTACTCCATGGCCTTCAGTTCCTCTATCTTTCCCCTTTAAGACAAAACAAATACATGTGCTTGTGCTCTTTCAGGATAATAAACATCCAAGGGCTGCCAAATCATACAATAAGCCTCAATAAATCAGTTGGGCTTTGTAGTCCTGTAGCGTTATGGCAGGGGATCTGTTTCAGAGTGCTTTGTAAAATAATTTGGAGTATTTTATTTAACAGGAGTAGAACAATACATTATTAAATGTTCAAAAAGCTGATATGGGCGTCTCAGATAAAGCCAAGCTGACTGGGCCGGGCAGGACTGGACACGTGATAACCAGAATCATGAACTGGGTGTGAAAGAAAGCCCAAGCTTTTGACAGCTGACAAGATTACACAAGCCCGTGTGCAGTGTGCGCTTGCAGAGGAGTGCAGGCCTAGTCGGGGTGGGGGGTTCATTTGGGGTAAGGTCTCCAAGGTGTTATATTTCAGACATGCGAGCAGTGTGGGCATCTAAGACCGAAGGGAGAGACACGGTCATGGCATTTATATATAGTGCCTTTTCAATTAGTTGGCTCAGACGGCGATAGGGGTTGGTTAATTAATGAAATCTAAATATTCCAATAGATTGTGACACAGAAGTCAGGAGCCAACCCCTCGCTGGATGAATATCATCTGCGGCACACATGCACACTCGCACTCAACCTAACCAGCATGTCCATGGGATGTGGGTGGAAACTGGAGCACTTGGAGAAAACTCAAATGGGCATAGGAAGGGAGTGCAAACATCACCCATATGCTAACTCGGAAGAAATTGTTTTGTAACAGCAGTGCCAATGTAACAGGGGTCTGAAATATTAATTTTAGTAATTTGGAGCGTCACCAAATCCTGATAATATTCCTTATGTTGTATGTTTTCCTGTTGTATTTCCCTAATCTGTTTACTGCGTTATGTTTCATTATCAGTGTGAGCCTCTCCCAGTGTTCATCGTGTTAACTGTGAGAGGAGCCTGTTAACAATAAACATTAACAGATAAAGGAGCTCGGTGTGGTTGCATGGCTCCTTCGTGGCGGTTTGTGTGACAAGGCACATTGCGAGTCACAATGCAGAAGCTTCAGAGGTTAACCAGAATCAAAGACAGCGTAGCCATACAGAGCGTGAGGTGAACACCATTTACACTTACCACTCTGCCCCCTTCTGATGTACTCCCAGAAATGAAAAATGTCCGCTCTACTCCACATTCTGTGACAATACTACTACAACTTCTGTTCACTTCATTCAAATCTGTTGTTATAAACTGCATTTTGAATACACAATGGAAGGTCTGAAAATGGAAACTGCACTTTCAAGAAGGATTTAGGAGTCGTAGAGGACTTGACACTATCAACTGCCTGACGGTGTTCAGAAGCCAATAAGAAGACTAACAGAATGTTAGGTTATATAGCGCCCTGATGTGTAGAGCACAAGTCCAGGGAGGTTCTGCTCAAGCGTTATAACGCACTGGCGAGGCCTCATCTGGAGTACTGGGTGCAGTTTTGGTCTCCACGCTACAAAAAGGACATAGCAGGGCTGAAAAAGGTTCAGAGAAGAGCGACTAGGCTGAGTCCAGGGCTACAGGGGATGAATTATGAGGAAAGATTAGAAGAGCTGAGCCTTTACAGTTTAAGCAAAAGAAGATTAAGAGGAGACGTTATTGAAGTGTTTAAAATTATGATGGCAATTAGGACAGTGGATCGAGTTTTATTTTAAAATGGGCTCATCAAGAACATGGGGACACAGCTAGAGACCTGTTAAGGGTAAATTTTGCACAAATATTAGGACATTTTTCTTTACACAGAAGACCATAAAACACAAGAGTAAGCCACCAAGTAGTGTGGTAAACAGTAGGACGTTAGGGGCTTTCAAAACTCAACTTGATGTTACTTTAGAAGAATTAAGTGGATAGGACTGGCAAGCTTTGCTGGGCTGAATGGCCTGCTCTTCGTCTGGATTCTGCTAAAGCTCTAATTTGCAGGCTGTAGTTTTATACACTATCACAAATAAACATAGTTAAAATAAAAAAGGTTAGTTACTTGGAATAATTAGCCAAAAAGCATAATGCTGAACACTAACCATTCCCTACATGCACACATGTAACCAGATTAACATGAATAGCCCAATTAAGACAGAAATCTCTTTTTTAAAAATCCGCGTTTACCTGGTCAAGTAATCTTTGTCAGAACACTCCAATGTCATTAAACTGCTCAAGAATCAGAACGCCATCATTGGCCACTGTGAATCCGAAAATCAGCATGAGGCCTGCGATAACTTTCTTGTGTTTTGTAAGTATGTTTAGTCACACTGATGCTTTATTTATAGGTTTCTGTGCCGGATTGCATGCTTGCTGTTGCGATTGAGCCCTGCAAAGGACTGACCTGCTGTGTGTGCTTCATGCCTTATACCCCTAGTGGTCTTGAAATGATAATAATGTTTCATACTTCATACTTCAGTAGGATAAGATATATGTTGCATTACTTGTTACTTTAAAAACTAATCAAATTATATTATGCGCATTACATTTAACGTGTTGCCCTACCACTCTCAAGATTGTGTTGCTGTTTTTAGCACTGTGCATTTTGCTTTTCATTTTAAGTTTAGCGATTTCTGAAATACTGAGACAGATTATTTCAGCCAGGAGAAGGAATAATGTGATCACCCGAACATTTCCCTTTAGAAATGTATTTTGTGGGCACTTCTACATGTGGCTGCGGAAAGTGCGTGCAAAGAGAATACATGCTCAGTCTGACAGAGTGTAACAAACAAGCACACTCTACAAAACCCTTAATAGTAACCCGGTGAATGGGTTTACATGGCACATAATCTGGTTATTCACAGAGAAACCTACCTCTTTTAATCTGGTTTCTCAAAGGCCAGTAGCCCAATTTCTCTATCCAGAATAAAGGACAGTCAGTCAGTCATTATCCAACCTGCTATATCCTAACACAGGGTCACAGGGGTCTGCTGGAGCCAATCCCAGCCAGCACAGGGCGCAAGGCAGGAACAAACCCCTGGCAGGGCACATGCACGCACACACACACACACACACGGGACAATTTAGGTTCGACAGTGCACCTAACCTGCATGTCTTTGGACTGTGGGAGGAAACCCACGCAGACACGCGGGGAGAACATGCAAACTCTACGCAGGGAGGATCCGGGAAGTGAACCCAGGACTCCTTACTGCGAGGCAGCAGCGCTACCACTGCGCCACCGTGCCGCCCCAGAATTAAGGTTTACATGGCATTTCAAAAATGAGGTGTCTGTGAAGAATCAGGTTATTGGAGCACATCTAAACACATTCATGGTGTTACGAACTTGAGAGTTCCAAACCACAAAACTCCCAATAATTTCTAGAGGGGTGAATAACCATCAAACCCTGTCATGAAAAGGGCCACAAAGAATCTTGTTACATTTTATGATGTTATATTTTACATAATCTATGAAGTGGGGTATACATCACCAAACAGTAGCTGCAGAGAGCTTGTTGGTCAAATATGCATTTAATTACGCTGTGTACGCATGACAATAAATCTGAAGTGAACTGATTCTGCTCTGTTTTTTATCAAAGCAAAGCTATTTATTTTTGAAAAAGCCAACACTACTGTCAATTGTTATGAAGTACACAGAATTACAGTACTTGCTTTTTGCTGCATGCCCTGTGTATGAACGATAAGAATAGAATTAAAAAACACAAATTATGCAATAGAGTGAAGCCATGATGAAATGGAGCAAAGCTTGATTTTTTTTGTAGAGCATGCTGAGATACTCATGTTTAGAATATGATAAAAGAGAACAATTGAGGACTGTGTTTGTGAGTGAGTAAATGTAATTAGTTTAATTTTATGAGCATACTGTTCTTATTTTAGGCTTTGATGGCAATACACAGTCATGATTTGCAACAGTTATAAATCTGTATAGCATTATTGAATACCGTAGCAATCTCTGTGAGGTAGATTCCTCTGGTGCAGACCCCAATGTCCCCCCTTTCTGGAGCTGCTTTCTGTGGTCCATTCGTCAGGTAACAAGTTCTAAGGCTCACCAGAAAAGTCACTGATGTCTAGTAAGTGGATAAGAGAGACTAAAAAAGACAGACGGGCACCATTATGAAAGACCATGAAACTGAAAAGCCGTTGTCTAAGAGTCCTCTGGAGTCCAGCTACACAGGTCATACAGGAGCAGAAGTAAATAGCATCGCTGTCTTCATTATTACTAAGAGTAATAACATAACGTATGTGTGACCACGAGCAAGTCACTTCACTTCAGCTTGGCTGTGCTCCAGTTGTATCTCTCAAATATTGTAAGTCACCTTGGATAAAGGCAGTAGCCAAATAATAAGTAATATTAAGAAGAAGAGGACTTCTGCCACTCTGGCATTGTTTCATATTTAGGATTATTACTCATGGTGGGTGTGCCGTTGCCGTGATACTGCATCAAGAGAATAGATTTGCATAATTGGCCTTGTTATTATTATTGCTAGGGCAGCACAGCGGTGCAGTACATGGCAGAGAAAGGCTCAGGAGCAGACAGAGCCACACTGCCAGCAGGAGAGGTTCTGCCTTGGTGTGGGAAGATGGATGGCAATTGGCAGGGGAACCAACAGGTCAGAGAGTACCATGACCAGCATGCCACACTAGGAATGTCTGACCTTTAGTTAAGTTCAAGTCGCTTCTGGCCAAAAGGGGAAAGGGCATTAATTAATTAATGTTGGAGACATGCAGGAGGCCATTCGTAAATCATTAGTTTGGTAGGTGGCTGTGCACATTGCAGGGCTAGGGAGACCTGACCATCATGCCTTTTTTAAGCAGGCACCTGACTGACTGATGGTAAGCCTTGGACCTTTAATGGCAGCTGAGAACTCAGATTCAGGGACATGAAAAGACACTACATGGAGTTGAAGTGTTGTGTCATTGGAGGTCTCTGACCTCCAGTGTGTGACTTAAAGTGACCTTGGGGTGGGACTTAAAGACTCCTCTGTTAGAGTCTGGAGTTGGAAGGAGAGTTTGATGTGAAGGCTGTACTGGTGAGAGGAAGAACAGCCTTTGTATGGGCAGAAAGAGAGAGGAGACACTGGAGGTGAGAAGGATGAGGCACGTTGATGCTGGAGCAGAAGCTGTTCTATTTCAGCCAGGGTTCCTCACCATGTTTATGTTTTTTTCTTCATTATTTCCTTTGTTTATGTTAATATTGTTGATCAGTCAGTTTCTTTATGTCTAACCATTTGTTACTACGTGTGATGTGTTGTGGGAATGGTCCTCCAAGAAACAAGTCCACATTACCGTCAAGAGACTGTGGGCTGATGAAGGCCCACAGTCCCTTGCGGTTCATTGAATGTGCTCATGGTGTGGCGAGTTTCTCTAGTGATTATTTTGATTATTGTGATTTATTGGCTTTTGTCACCTTTCGTTCTGCTTTTTGACCATTCTTTGATTTTTGTTTTGGGACTTGCTTTTCGGATTGCCTTCTGTGACTTTTGTGCTCATCGGAGCTTATTTTTGATCAAAAGAGTTTTTGTTAAAATAAACCTTTTTATTCATTAAGATTCACCATTACCCTTTTTTGGTACAAGCTGGGGTATGATAGTCTTTCCCTCTCTAGTGGGTATTTTGAGTATTTTTTGCAACTTAACATGTTTGGGAACACTCAAAGTCATAGCTATAAGTAGATAAGCCACCCTGTCTGACAGACAGGGTTTAACACACATGCAGCCTTTAGTTGTGTTACCAACTTGCCTTAGTGATGACAAGGTGTCTGCTTTGTGGAAATTTTAGTTATAATAGTTGTGCAGATACTAAATTTCAGCATTATGGTGGTGATGCCTCCTCAATGCAATTTCGTTTTGTATGATTGTGGCCATATTGTTTACTGCCAGCATGCCCGTTTTCAGCCGCAGGTCATCTTGGCTGACTTGTAAGAGATGGCAGCATTTATTTCCAGGTAGTGGGGTGCAGTGGTTAAGGCTTTGGACTTACGGTTGTGGATTCAAGTCCTACTACTGTCACTGTGTGACCCTGAGCAAACCACTTGACCTGCCTGTGCTCCAGCTAGAAAACCAAAAGAATGGTCACCAATTCTATCATAAATGTTGTAAGTCACTTTGGATAAAGGCGTCAGCCAAATAAGTAAATTTAAATCTTGGCTTTAGGTCAAAAAACAGTAAGAAACAAAACTGTGTAGGTGGTAGTCAGGAGTTAGAAACCCAATCTAGTAATGGCCGACACGCTCTCCCAAACCGGCAGCTGCACCACCAAGACTTGTGGCCTGGCAAGATGAGGACGTTAGACCCGACCAGCTGTACTTCTTCCAAATAAACTTCCCCTAATCGACTATCAAAAATAAGCCAGAAAACAAACAGTATGTAAAATAATAAAGTGAGTATATACAGATAAAGAAAGAAATGAAAATGACTCCAAACAAATAATATATATATATAGTATATTCCCAACCAACCCCGACATTACATACAACCCCAAAAGTGTCCAGCAGATAGTAATAATAGGTGTAGCACAAAGTTAATATACAATACAAACCCTGCCTTGACCCTACACTAAACACGAACTCAATAAGACACACAGAAAGTACGAAACGCACATAAAAGACCAGAAGATTTAACAAAAAATGGGTAATGTTTGTGAACCTGATTCAACTGGAAAAATAGTCCTACGGAAAGTATACAGATGATAATGATGACTTGCTCCTCTCCCCAAACAACAAGAAACAGTCTCACTACGCTTGTCCTCGGTACGTGGTGTGATCCAAAACCCCGGGGTTTTGCGGTGCAAAGCTGTCGTTGTTAGGCATTAAAAGTGGCAGGTAGACAAAGATGTGAATGATTTGAAGCGGTGTTTTCTCCTGTCTCTGTAGCGGAATGGCGGTCTAGTAGAACGAGATGTTGTTTGTTTCTCTTTCTGTCCTCCTGTTTAAATAACGACTGATCGGATGCAGGTGATGGAATTGACAGGACCAGTTATCGTGAGGGGCCACGGTTCCACAGAGTTATCCTTCCCCCCATTGTTTACATAGGCACACACACACCATGTAAACAGGAAAACACTACGAAAGACGGAACTCCGCACAAAATACATTTACGATGACATTAATCATGTAGCACCGCTACAAGCTAAGTAAAAATTAATTTATAGAGCGCCTATGTCAGACAGAAGTCACAAAGCACTGAACAATAAAACACATATTAAAAACAAATATCAAAACACAAAATATAGAATAAAACATCTATGTTTAGAAGTGTATATGTCTGCCTGTCCGGCGCCAAATTGCAAGGCTACAACATGAAGCTCAAAGAGCCGGCAAGGTGGCCCCAAGTTAACGAGTCGGAAGAAGAAAGAAGTACAAGGCATCAGAAAGTGAGTCCGTCGCCAAAGTGAAACCACCGAGGAAAGACAAACGAGAGAGAAACTTGCTTAGCCCCTGATAGACAAGAGGGGCAAGCACATCCGTAAAAGAAAAGCACCGACTCTGCATTTCAATTTTTTTTTCCTGACAATTTTAATAGTTTCTAGGAGCCCAGGCTTTTTACAACACGGGCTTACACAGCTAGTATAAAAAAAAAATGAAACATCAGAAAACAAAATACAAAACAAGGCTGCCCAAATGCCTGTCTGAAGAGATGTGTTTTAAGCTGACACTTAGACAGATCAATAGATTCCGCTAATCTCAATGGCAGTGGATGTTTGTTCCATAACCTTGGAGCACTCAAAATGCGCAGTCCCCACGTGTCTTTAATGTGGTCTGAGGAAACGAAAGGAGACCTAAATGAGCAGATCTGAGCACAGTCTGAGGTCTACTGCTGGAGGAGGTTCGTAATGTATTGGGGGAGGTTGACCATGCAGAGCTCTTTAAGTAAGAACCAGAATTTTGAACCTGATCTTAAATTCCACTGAGATCCAATGCAGAGAGTGCAAAATTAAGGAAATGTGAGTCCATTTGTGTGAGGGCTTTATAAGTCTGGCAGCTGCATTTTGGACAGTCTGAAGACGTGACAAACCAGCTTGACTTAGACAGGTAAAAAAAGGTCCTGCAGTAATCCAGACATGATGAGATGAAAGCACGAAAAAGCATTTCCATCTCAGCCCTGGCAACAACGGATCTCAGCTTGGATACATTTCTTACATGGAAAAAACGACGATGACTGAGATACCTGACATGTCCATCAAAACTCAGAGATATGACAGCTAGATTACATAGGGATGCATAAGAAGAGGTGGAGATGATGGATTATGGATGGATGGATGGTGTATTTGTTTCAACTTAAAGAACAATAAAACTGAATATTGTCAGCATAAAAATGGTAGGAGATACCTTTTAAAGAATTGATTATTTGAGCTAGAGGAAGCAGTGAGAACAAGACAGGTCTGAGGACTGAACCTTGGGGCACCCCATAAGACAAAGAAGTCACCCACAGAAATGGAGAAACTCCTATCAGATCAATACGAGTCAAACCAAGCCAAGGCTGAACCAGCGATACCCACAGAGTGAATTAACCTTGCTAAGAGGGTCTTACCATATCAAAGGCCGAGATAATATCATGCAGTACTAACACAAAACACTTGTTTGAGTCGGCAGCCATTAATAAGGAGACACTTCAAGGAGAGCTGTTCCTATGGAGCGATGCTTTTGAAAACCTGACTGGAAGGGATCGAAAAGCTTACGTTTCTCAAGAAAAACAACCAGCTGTTGCTCAACAACCTTTTCTAAGTTTTTTTTTGAGAGAAATGGGAGTTTAGAAACGGGTCTGTAATTTTTAGGAATGGAAGAATCAAGACTAGGTTTTTTTCAGCAAAGGATGACCAGCGGCATGTTTAAAATAGCTAGGGACACAGCAAAGAGCAATTAATTACTGATATCAGGCTGAGGTCAACAGAGTCAAGAACTTTTAAAAACAAAGACGTCGGTAAAACAGACTAGAAAAACAGTAGAAAAACTAGTAAGACAGGTACTAGAAGATGGTTTAAGTTTCCTAACCAATGACAGTAGTACTAGGGTGTTGTACCGTGTTAGCCATTATGAATGTAGAGAAAAGCCAAGCAAAATGACACCTTTTATTGGCTAACTATGGCATATTGTAATCTTTTTAGTTAGCCAATGAAAGGTGTCATTTTGCTTGGCTCTTCTAACCAATGACACTAAGTCATCAAGAAAGACTGGATTGAAATAGTTAAAAAACAAGGAGCATGGAGGAGCAGCTCCTAAAGAAGCAAATACTAAATGAGAAGCAGGACTACCATCTGTGACTTTACTAACAAAATATTTAGGAAGGTCATCCCAATCACTGTTTGAAGAAACCAATATATTTGATGGGGCTGGAGAAACAATACTGGATATTGTATCAAACAGAACCTTGGGGTTGTGTTTCTGATGTGATATTAGATTCACAAAACAGGAAGATCTGGCTGCTCCCAGCACATTGTTGTAATCAGAAACCAGATCTTTAAGATGGAGGCGATATACCTCCAAATTAGTAGCCTTCTATAATCGCTCAACCTGCAGGCAGCTACATCTAAAACTATGGATATTATCATCCATTCAAGGTGTAGTATTAACAGCAGTTTTAGAGATGCAACCTTATTTGGTATGTCAGTACAATGAACATCATAAGACTGAACCAGGAACTCAAAGTTTTCACTTGCAACAGCAGTATTACAAAACATATCAGAGAATTGTGCAACCACTGTTTCATTAATGATACATACTTTTCTTGCCAGTTTAATCTGAACAAGGCCAGAATTAAATGACACATTAAACAAAAGATTGCATCAAGGTTCTTTGTCTATGACGAATTTGGTTTTCTAATTTTTGGTTTGATGATCTCTTTCATTTAGTCTTTCCCTTTAGGCCTGTTTTGATGACTTCTGCCTGACCATTGACCACAAATATTGCTTGGTCCTTTGCTATTTCAATGCCTGGTCTTTGTTCTCTTTTCCTTTGCCTCTGGACGGGATGTCGCTTGGTCTGTTTAATTTGTACATTGTGCTCTCCCTGTGTTCATCCCCCCCGCATCTGCTTCACTCCTGTGCAGATCAGCTCTCTTCCAATACTTCAGTCTTTACCTGAGATGTCTCTGGATTTACAGCAGGTGCCCAACTGTTATTCCATTAGCAAAATATACACACGATAAAAGCAATACGTGATTTCAGACCAATGGCCTTAACCTCTCATTTCCTGGAATAATTTGAGAAGTTAATTAAGAGACAACTACTTAACAAAGTCTGGGCCTATCGGGACCCTTATGAATATGCATACAGAGCAAAGAAGAGGGTGGAGACGCCCGTAGCGACACTTCTGAGTTTACTGTATGAGCACTTGGAAGGGCCAGAAAACCACGCAAGATTGCTATTTGCAGGATTCTTGTCAGCTTTTTGATAAAATCCAGGCCTACATTTTAGATGACAAACTGATTGACCAATTCTGTTTAGAGCCTAACTTTGTGGAGCTTTTAACTAACAGAACACAAAGAGTGAGAGTTAATGGCTACTTTTCTGAGAGTCTTAACTCATCCACTGGATCACCTACAGGCTGCTGTCTGTTTCCTCTTCTGTTTATCTTACACACCAGGAGTTCACAAGGACAGACATATCCTAAAATTTGCAGATGACTCCGTCATTGTGAGTCTTCTACAAGATAAGGAGGATAGCCATGGAGCCATTGTTGATGAGTTTATTCAGTATTTTACAGCAAAATATCTCTACAGTAAATCAAAGGATACAGATGTAGGTTTTAGGCTCCTTTTACTGTTTCAGCTTTAATTAAAGGGCAGACTATGGACAAGGTGGAGCAATGCAAACATCTACTGACAATCACCGAGTTCATTTACAAGCACATTAATAACCAGACTATTTACAGCAAACCTACTTTCTAAAATGCCATGTCAACTCTTATTCCGGGGATACTGGTCTCTGAAAAACCAGGTTAACCCGTGTAGATTTTTCTGAGTGTACTCCGATTATGTGGTGATGTAAACTCTTAACCAGAATTTATTAGTCTTCGCTCATCTGCTGCCTTAGTTTCACACAAGCATCCAGCAGCCATGGGCAGAAAACAGTGGAAGCGTCCACAAAGATAAATTCCCTAATGCTTGAGTGATCACATTATTCCTTCTCCTGGTCTCAATATTTCAAAACTCACTAAATTGATGTCGATGAGCTGAAGGTACAGTGTTACGCTCAGCAGCACAATCTCAGGAGACACAGGCTCCATGCTTGCTGATTATGTTTGTTTAGTGCACTTTTATAACATTGGAGCATTTTGCCAAAGGAGAACTCCTTAAGAGGACTCGCGCATGTAAACGGGTATTTTTAAAAAAACAGGTTTATGCCTAAACTGGGTTACTGTCTTTATCCCATTCTTGTGTGTGCTTGTAAATGCTCCGATTAATAACAGGCTAAACTTTGGTCTTAACAAAGAATACATGTGTAAGAAGGGGTAGATGCAACATCTCTTTCTTAGGAAACGCAACTGTTTTAAAGTTGACAAATCCATAATGACAGTTCCTTGTTGAATCTGTTGTTGCATTTATTTTATATGTTGATTTGGCACGCTCAGTCTTAAGAATATAAACCATTTTAACAACATGAAATTATTGGTTTACAGAAGACGTCTGTCACAAACAGGTTAGAAAGATGGCCGACTCAATTCTGCCAGACAGCAGCCATCCTCCTGAAACCACCATTACAGTTGTTGCCATTAGGCCGCAGATTTAGGTTCCCAAGGGTAAAGAGTATAGCCCACACAAGGCCTAAGTGGCAACACTGGGCACTGGGGGCGCCCATCTGCTCAGCCTAGTTGACAGATGACGATTAGACTGTGGAGTAGGTGAGCGCGGTCCTTAATTGCATTTAGCACTCTAAAGAGGACCGCCCATCCCAAATGCCCTTTTTCTAGTGTATCTTTTAAACAAGAAGCATTTAGCTCAGGGTTTCACCAAGTATACAACTGGCACTAGTAAAGAGCAACTGTTATATTTCAGCTGGGGTTTCAGCTTTTTTGTTTGTTTCTGTCCCATTTATTTATGTTAATTTTCTTTATTCCTTATGCCTTTGTTAAGTGCCCTGCGTTTTGTGGGCGGGGCCTCCGGACTATCACCGCAAAGCACTGCCCACAGCCCTATAAAGGGAGGGGCAACCTACAGTCCCCTGCGGTTCATTCAAATGCGTTTGGGAATTGGTAAGAGTTGTGATTATTTCTGTGCTTTCTGCTTCTGTGATTTATTGAATTGTTGACCCATTCTTCTCTGTTTTTCACCACTCTTCAGATTTTGTATTGGGACTTTGTTCGCCATGAATTGCCTTTGTTGGCAACTCCTTTTTGCTAATTTGTGTTCAAGGAGCTTCATGTTATTAGACAATTTTTGTTAAGAATAAATGTTTTATTTTATAAAGATCATTACTTTACCCTTGTTACTGGCCAAACTTGACAGTTCCCCTTCTACAGTAGTTGGCATTTTTGGGCGGTTTAGGGAATTTGTGCTCAGGAGTATCATAGCTCAAGTATCATAACAGCAACAGATTGTAGAACTCTTATTCGTATAGCTATAAACATTTTGTGTTGATGATGCTGTATTCCAAATTGTTATTTTGTGTATTGTTTAAAGTACTGTAATTATTCTTCTTACCATCTTGAGTGTGTGTACTTATGATAACTCTGGCTTTGAATTGTTTTGTTTTTACTTATTTTCTTGAATCTAGACAACAGTGTCTTATATTTTGTACTTTCTAGCTACAAACAAATTTCCATCTGTGATAAAAAAAAAGTCTGCCTACTGTAAAGTTGCCACAGACTGGGT
This sequence comes from Polypterus bichir lapradei, assembly GCA_026402145.1. Classification (NCBI taxonomy): domain Eukaryota; kingdom Metazoa; phylum Chordata; class Cladistia; order Polypteriformes; family Polypteridae; genus Polypterus; species Polypterus bichir. The sequence goes on from JANRMT010062813.1 coordinate 2,273,303, forward strand.
TGGCTCCACTCTCCCAAAACAATATTGGGAGCCTCTTGGACCCGGCAAGTGAGGACACACACAGCCAGCAATGGATAGGTATACAAGTGCATGTGCTTTTATTAAAACAAATTCAAAGTTAAAGAAACCATGCCAATAGAGAAGTGCTCTTCCCCATAATAAGTAATGCAAAAAATATAATCATCCAGGGTGAAGGATAAAAACAATGCTATTAATAGTTGAAAACCACACATAAAACAAAGTCAGGATTCCAGGTATCATTTCAGGTCTCACTGTCATCGGAGACATCAGCAACTACAGTCCCTTCCACCTACGGCTTTATGCTCCATCAGCACATCTTCTGTGGCTCCCCAAGTCACCTTCTCCCGTCTTCCTCACGCTCAAACCCTGCCACTTTCTGGATCCCTAGGGAGACTTCACTCCATCCCCGCTACCCATCAACTATTTAGCATAGAACCGATCCACACCTTAAACGTACATTCCTCCACAGGGCCCTGGCCGTTTGTCTCCACTCCAGCGTACTGGCTCTCCAAATTGCCTTTACCTTTTTAATATTTCAGCATCTTTCTTTGATCCACCTTCTTTTTTTTGCCCCCCCTCTTTTGTCCAACTCCCTCTTATATGTCTTCATGGGTGCAGCGTCACAATTGCGAACCGCAGCAACCTAATGAAGCAAATCAAGACAGGTCACATCCTCATGTGCAGGTGCACCTCGTCTTGATCACTCCACCAACATCCCTCTGCCACACAAGCACACACTCCCACGGAGATCGAGTCGGCTGTTTAGTCACTAGCGGGGATGCCAAGCTGTTGCTCATGTTGGAACAAAGTGAAACAGTTTCTATTTATTATTTGGCAATTAATTTATTATTTGAAAATTGTTCAAAATTCAAATTTCCATTATTAATGAATAACAGATTATAGTTGAGTGGCTTTTGATAGATAACGTTATTGATTTCGCCATTAGGAGCAAGAACGTATAAATTCTTTCCTGATCCTACTCTGGAACAGGCGATGTATAGCCGGCCGCGTGAAAAGAACGGTTCTCTGAGGTAAACTCCAGTAACTTTAAGTGATTGCCCTTGTGCTTTATTTATACATTCACCTAAAGGATTATTAGGAACACCATACTAATACGGTGTTTGACCCCCTTTCGCCTTCAGAACTGCCTTAATTCTACGTGGCATTGATTCAACAAGGTGCTGAAAGCATTCTTTAGAAATGTTGGCCCATATTGATAGGATAGCATCTTGCAGTTGATGGAGATTTGTGGGATGCACATCCAGGGCACGAAGCTCCCATTCCACCACATCCCAAAGATGCTCTATTGGGTTGAGATCTGGTGACTGTGGGGGCCATTTTAGTACAGTGAACTCATTGTCATGTTCAAGAAACCAATTTGAAATGATTCGAGCTTTGTGACATGGTGCATTATCCTGCTGGAAGTAGCCATCAGAGGATGGGTACATGGTGGTCATGAAGGGATGGACATGGTCAGAAACAATGCTCAGGTAGCCCGTGGCATTTAAACGATGCCCAATTGGCACTAAGGGGCCTAAAGTGTGCCAAGAAAACATCCCCCACACCATTACACCACCACCACCAGCCTGCACAGTGGTAACAAGGCATGATGGATCCATGTTCTCATTCTGTTTACGCCAAATTCTGACTCTTTTGAATGTCTCAACAGAAATCGAGACTCATCAGACCAGGCAACATTTTTCCAGTCTTCAACTGTCCAATTTTGGTGAGCTCATGCAAATTGTAGCCTCTTTTTCCTATTTGTAGTGGAGATGAGTGGTACCTGGTGGGGTCTTCTGCTGTTGTAGCCCATCCGCCTCAAGGTTGTGCGTGTTGTGGCTTCACAAATGCTTTGCTGCATACCTCGGTTGTAACGAGTGGTTATTTCAGTCAAAGTTGCTCTTCTATCAGCTTGAATCAGTCGGCCCATTCTCCTCTGACCTCTAGCATCAACAAGGCATTTTTGCCCACAGGACTGCCGCATACTGGATGTTTTTCCCTTTTCACACCATTCTTTGTAAACCCTAGAAATGGTTGTGTGTGAAAATCCCAGTAACTGAGCAGACTGTGAAATACTAAGACCGGCCTGTCTGGCACCAACAACCATGCCACGCTCAAAATTGCTTAAATCACCTTTCTTTCCCATTCTGACATTCAGTTTGGAGTTCAGGAGATTGTCTTGACCAGGACCACACCCCTAAATGCATTGAAGCAACTGCCATGTGATTAGTTGATTAGATAATTGCATTAATGAGAAATTGAACAGGTGTTCCTAATAATCCTTTAGGTGAGTGTATACATCACAAATGGAAATTGAAGTCGTTTGAATTTGAAAGGGAGTTCACTGGAAATCATAGCTATACGTGGAATGAAAATGTCCTCTCTCTTTCCAAATCCAGTTAGAATAGTAGCCTTAGTTACATGTGGACGATGTGACAGTGTTGCCATATTTCTCACAACCTTGATATATAATATTTTTCTGAATTAAAATGTAATTTACTGTTTTAGGGTTTTCCTTATTTTTTCACACATTAAATTGTTTTTATTAATCACAAAAATTGTAGCTTTTGTATACTTAATCTCACTTCTCGCTTGATGATTGTGTTGTGACAAACATCAGGCCAGAAAAACTCTCTTGCTTATTTATTAAATTCATTTATTTATAAACCGACCACTTGCTGCTTAGCTTTGGACCCACAAATTCTACACGCGTGCTTGGAAGACAGCTTAAGGGCTCTGGTGATGGAAATTTTCCTGCCAAACTAGGGGTTGGTGCTGTTGTCTGAGACCTTCTCTCTTCCTCCCTCTGCAGAATGGATGATTGACAGCCTTTCCACTGCTGATGTCACTTCCATTGCTTGCCCTCCTGGACCCTCCCCTTCCTGCCAGAATCCCACATGACCTCAACCCCCACCATTGTAGTCAATTCTTAGTTTGGACTCACATCTGAAAAGTCGCTGCTTTGTCTTTGTGAAAAGACTGTGTATTTTCTGTTTTTGTTTCACATTATAGGGGGGTCACTGACAGGTCCCAAACATTTTTTAGTGTTGGTTCCCTTTTTTTACGCTACCTATCTATCAACCTGCAATGTGTTATTAATGATGCCATTTTTTTGTTTAATTAGACTTATTCTGCTTGCTCTGTGTGTAAGGGGGACACCCCCCTATTGATTGCAGCAGACTAAACCATATTGCTCTTTTTTCAAAGGGTTATGGATATAAGTACCCCATTGACTGAGGTACATCACTATATGGCCAAAAAAGTGTTCTTGCATACTCACTTGAAAACAACTTGTTGTGCCACTGTGCCCTGACCAATTGATTTTCACAATTAGAAAATGTAGCAAAGCATGTCGCTCTAGTGTAAATAAAGAGTTAAAAAGGTTTACTTTTATCCATATTTTTTCCTCCAAAAACATTCCAAATGGAATAGACTATGATTCAAAACGAATGCTTGGACCTAGGATTATTTTTTTGCCTAATTGTACTTTCACCTTGTGTAATGTCATTCTGGCCCAATGTTTCTCAGTGCCAAAAAAGCAAATCTTGTTGGCCGTGTGCCGCTATTCGTAGCTTTCAATCTGGACAGAGCTGCACTAGGGAGGTTAAAGCTGCTTCTCATTCCCAAACTGAGGCGGTACCTTTTCCTGTTCTGGGCCACTAAATTGGTGTCCTAAAAACAGAGAGGTCAGCATCACTGAGCGTTACCTCTGTGATTAAAACTGACAAATGGTGTAGTGACTGGAAGCTGTGCAAAAGTTAATTACAGCCTTCGCATTCCAGGTCTATTTTAGGCTGTCCTGCCAGCCACTGATTCCTTGTTCTTCTATGGCAAAACAAGGGCCTCTGGCCACCTCTCGACTTTTTTTCATATACTTCATGATTAGCAGAGCAGAAAGAAAATACCAATGAAGCAAGACACTTGTTTATGTAAAGTAAAGAGAATGATGGTACATTCATCTGTACACCCCATCAGGGACAACTAAAGTGATATCTATTGTCACGCACGAGCGCATCGGGAGCAGTTGACGGATACAATGCGCATCGCCGAACAGCCGGCCGGGGGACGAAGGCAGCGTACTAACCTTTCTCTCTCTTGTCTCATAGAAAAGATGAAGCGACGTCGCCATAAACCAGCCCGGAGTGAAAACAGAACAGCACTTCCGGGTTCCCTTCTTCCCTCTGGTCCCCCGATGATGACGTCAAAGTTCCCATGCACCACCACGCCTACCCAGCAGCCATCACGCCTTATTTCTGGTCCCTCCTTTTAAAACTGTTCCTCCAACCCTCCATTTTGTCTTGTAGTTGATTCATGATTTTTGTTTGTGTGAAACGGCAAAGACCTTTATTTCATTTGACAGTATACGGGGCTCACAACCCCAAAACTTTATGCGCTCTGTGTTGTCTTTCTTTACACTATCTATCTATCTATCTATCTATCTATCTATCTATCTATCTATCTATCTATCTATCTATCCATCCCTAACCCTACCCCTGACCCCTAACCTAGCATGGCAGAATAAACTCTGGATGGGGCACTAATCCATGACAGGACCTATTTACCCATGGACTCACATCCACTCACATGATGCTAATTTAGAGTGGCATCTTCAATGTCTTTGGAACTTGAAAGAAAAACCTTGTGGACATAGTCTTGATGCGCATACTCTGCACAAATTGTTAGCAAGCTGGTATATATTTTGCTTCTGGGACAAGCTTCAGCTCTCTTCAGCTATACAACTTGATCTGTTGGGTTCACTAAATACACCACTGCCTCACAAGTCATGGTGCTGGGTTCAAATTCCATACCTTAATGTTATCAATGTTACCTGTGTAAAATTTGAACATTTTCCCAGTGTCCGTATGGGTTTTCCTCACACAACCCCAAGGATGTGCAGCATTGGTTGATTGGCAATTTCAAATTGGCCGTGTATAAGTAGCTGTTGCAATAAACTGCTACTGGCCTGTCTAGAATTGTTTCCTATTCTTTGCCTATGAGATCTTACACTCCTGTAACCAGGTACTATTGGTTTTACTTATTATTTAGCTGACACCTTTATGCGAGGCGGCTTACAACATCCGAGAACTGGTTAGTGGGATTTGAACCCACATCCTTAGGGAACGAAGTCCAAATTCTTAACCACTATACCATACTGCCTACTAATTGGAATAGAATATAATGTTATGTTAGGTCCACTAAATCAACAGAATGATTTTTAACTCTTCTGGGAAATATTGAGAATCATACGTTGCTATCAACAATTTAAGAGAACAAGCAGTTTTAGACAATGTACACATGGAATAACTTCCAGGTGCTTTCAAGGGCTGTACAGGCATTGTAGCCTTCAGTGCACTGACTTCAGTAGGTAGTTCTAGAATCTTCCTAATCCACTTTGGGCTTGAAGACTGGCTTGAACAGGCTAGTCCATCACAGGGACCACTCTCTCTCACTCTCTCTCACATAGACACGCTTCATATTCACACACAGTAACAATTTTTAATTGTAATGACAGTAACTTCCAACCCCCACACATGCAGTCTGCTGGTGTTTCATTAACTTTTAATGGGGATCTGTTTGTCCTCAGTAGCGGCTATCGAAGGTGAAAAAGAGGAAAATATAAAGAACATACACGTTGGTATAACTGCCGCCAAGGTAGAACTGAAACAGTAATTCATAGCTGAAGCTGCTCAGAATGTTTCACTGTTTTAAGATAGATGAGTTCAAAGATTTGCTAATGGTTTTCAATGGAAGATTTTCAGCACGATCTGTTTGAGATATCTCAATGAAATTGGAACTGTCTCAACAAATTTCTTTGACAAATATGCATTTTAATAAAAATCAGTCCATGGAGGGCCAAGGTGTTTCATTCAGACAGGCAGACATAGCTATTGCAATAGGTGCTTCTTGCATTACAGTTTATTGTATACGAATGCAATTAAAAATGGACAGGCGTGACTGTGGTTCAGTACTTCAGAAGAGTGTCGTCTGATGTTTTTTCCAAATTTCAAAGCTTATGCAAGTTAGGTCAATTGATGTTTCTAAACAATTGAGCATGGACTGGTGCACTGGTCCCTGTCTTGGGCTTAATTCTGCAATGACTGGCTTCACTCTATGCGACCCTACTCTAAAATGAATTAAGCAAGTTTAACAATAGACCAGTGAATAAATTATGTCTCCTCACTCATATACGTGACTGTTCCGTGATTGAGGGTCTGTGCCTTATTATGTTCAGTATGAACAACTGCCCTAATACGATCTTTCCCAAGGTTTAAAATTCCCCTGAGTGGCCATATAATTACCTCATGCTACAGGCTAAGAGGAACTGAGCTCAGGAGGGTGTTTGGCATATAATCTTTGTGTAATGTTACCAAAGCTACAGAGAAGCATCCGGCCAGATACTGTTGTCTCTAGAGTAAATGTAAATGAAAGAAGCAATAGTTCTAATCTGTGTTAGCCACTCACTGGCCAGTGACAGGTCAAGCAAGTCAGCAGGGGTATCCACATGATCAACCTGCTTTTGATATTTGCCTAGTAAGAATGGATATGCTGTGTATGTATGTGAATATACCCACCCTGTGATAAAGTGGCACTGTGTCTGGGCTTTATTCCCACATTGTGTCTAGTGTAGCTGGAATAAATACCAGTACTGCCTAATGGACAACTGGGTAAGTAAGAAGATGGATGGATGGATGGATGGATGGATGGATGGATTAAACCTTATGGGCTGCAACCTTTCCTTGTCAGAAAAGGACTAAAGCTGCAAGGCCACTCTGTGTCTTTGTGGGTGAACCTAGCATTTCATCTGTGATGGAGGTAACACATTAACCAGCTGGTGAACTTGCAATGAGTTCCTTCATGCATCATGCATAACAGATTGCCTTCTGGCTCCTGGGCTCATCCAAATAGTAAAAGTTTACAGAAGTTGATTATTTTTCTGTGTAATTCATTACACATATTGGCAGTTATATCTGTTTATTTAACTCTTGTTTTATTTGTTAAGGCTCATTCCATACTTTTTCAATGTTCCTGCTAGCTCAGTGTTTCTCAACCTTTAAGTATTTGCGACCCGAGTTTTCATAACAGTTTTAATCGCGCCCCCCCTAACATTTTTTTGAAATGTAGATGCATATTTTATTATACCTACTTAACTTTTATCTACATTTATCTAACTCTATATTTATTGTTCTAGTATCAGAAAGTAGTTTAAGTTAATTTGTTTTGGTTTCAACAGATGTTTTTTTCATATTTTTGATTCTTGTTTTCTTTTTTTCACATCTTCACGTCCCCCTTTTTGTTACTTCACGCCCCACAGGTTGAGAACCACTGTGCTAGCTCATTAACTAACCCTGTCAGTTCTAGCATTTGGACTCTTGTGTTTTACAGTCTAACTCCTTAGCTCCTTTCAGTTAAACTGCCTGAGCTGGAGTAGCCCATAGTACAACAACTCAGATACAATGAAACAAACAATTACCATTGACAGGAGGTATCACTGCCTGGTTTGGAAACAGCATACAGTAGGACCACTAGGCTCTGCAGAGAGTGGTGCGGTCAGCTGAACACATCACAGGGTGTGAACTCACTAACCTCCAGGACATTTACACCAAGCGATGTTGAACCAGGGTATGGAAAATTATCCATGACACCAGTCATTCCAACAATGGCCTCTTCTCTGTGCTGTCCAAAGTCCTGGTCAGTGGGACTGAGGAGGAGCTTCTGTCCATAGTCCATACACTAGTTAAATAAGGAAAGTGTCTACAACAGCACAGGACGCTATTGTCAACTCTATCATATTAACTTATTCAAGTTATCTATTTATAATTATTATTACTATCATTATTTATTACATTTTTATAATTCTATTAATCATTTTTGAATTTATAAAGTTATGCATTGTTATTGTCCCTTTATATTCATCTCAAGGCACAGTCACAGGAGTTGAGTAACCAGGCATTTCACTGCATATTGTACTGTATGTATAATTTGTATGTGACAACTTTTGATTTGATTTGACGGAGCAGACAGAAAGAGTGTCATCTCTCGCTCTTAGTTGATGTGTTCACACCATTTACATTAATTTAACTCAAGACATAACTGCTTATTCAGCTCAGGGGCACGGGAGGCTAATACTTTCCCTGGCAGCAGTGTGTGCAAGACAAGAATGAAACCTGAACAGGTCACCAGTCCATCACAGGGCACATTGTGACTCACACTTACACCGAGTCAGTTAATCTTACAAGCACGGGGAGAAGGTGCAAACTCCACACAGGCAGTGCCCAGGCCTTGATCTGAGCCACAGCTCTAACCATTTCACTACAGTGTCACTTCTATCTTACAGTGATTCTCATTATCACATGCTAGATTATTCTTGTAACTGCACTGTCTATCTGCCATTACTTTCCTCTCCCGTGAAGGTCACTGAACCCTTGCCCTTTGACCCCTGGTTGTTTTGCAGTGCGTGCTATATGGTCCTTCACTGGTCAGGACTGCTCTGTCACACACTGCCAGGGACTTGGGTTCATTTGCTGCTCCATTCATTCTATTTACAAATTTGTCCACATTTCTCTAACTGTTTCTACTATTGGTACATGTGGTAAAGGACGGCTATCACAACTGGGGGATGTTTCTGCCATATGCCTTAAGCTTCTGTCCCCATGACCCAGAATTGGATTTATAAATGAATGCATGGATGGGAGTCAATGGAGGCTCTGATTGGGGCATATTACCTCCATCGTGAGGGAGCATCAGTTACGACACTACGGCCATGTGGCGTGATTCGGCTCACTGGATCCTCATTGTTGGGGACCCAAGTGGTTAGACCAGGCCAAGAGGTCGCCCATGTAACACCTGGCTATAGCAGATAGAAGGTCATTTCTGGAGGGTGGGACTGGACTGCCTGTAGGGTTGCCAACCGGGATCCCAGGCTGTGTTGTCGTGTGGTGGGTGTGCCAACACACTGTACCAGTGCATGCTTCCCAACTAGACTTGACTTGACTTGCATGGATGGTCACTGTAAATTGGCCCCACTGTGGATACTTCCTGCGATGGACTGCTATCTCAGTGAGGCCTGTGGGAATGAGTGAATCCAAAGTAAAAAAAAAAAAAATGGGTGAATAGCCGAAAACAATACAGAATGCCACACATAGTGGGAGGTAAAAAGAGCACCGCACAAGTCAAAAAATGAATTGTGGGAATTTGATCAGAGCTGAAAGCAGCTGCTTCTAATTTGCCTTAAAGACCAGCTTATCCATTACACTAAAAAAGATGCAACCACAAAAATGAGAAAAAGGGGAAGTGCAGTTTCAACAAAGTGCCGAAAGAAGATAAGACTACACAACTTTAAAAGTAATGAAAAAAGAATGTGAAAATCTCTTTATTAAGAAAAATACAAACTGTAGGATAATATCTATAAAGAGCACTCAACCATCACAATGTATCTTCAGGCAATAAAAGAAAATTGTTTTTAGTCCCACCGCCCATTCAGGTACCATTTCAGACTAAACTAACAGTGTAATGCGTACAGTCCGCCCCTCCTTGGCATTGCATACAACCACAGATACAAGATAGGTACCAAACCTAGATGTGGTGTCAGTCAATAACAGGGCCTACTCTCACAGATAGGGTTACTAATTAACAAAAGACATTGGCCTTTGTAGCATGGGGGGAACCAGAGTACCCTGGAAAAAAACATGTAGAGAATATGGAGAATCCACATGGCATTGTTTGGGCTGGCATACTAAGCAGGGCTTTGGAGCTGTGAATTAGCAGTGCTAACCACTGCACCACCATGCCATCCCTGAACACAAAACTTATTCCCACACTCCACTTGATTTTATCTAATATTTTTAGGCCTCAAATGTCAAAAATAGAATGGCTGGCCTTGGTAATAATTTGTGGTTAGACCCCAAATGATGTAGTTTGTCTCAGTCCAAAGATCCAAATTCAGTGCTATGACTTCTGCCACTTCCCTATAGAAATGCTAGCTCCCTCTACGTCATGGCCTTCTCTGCACACGCTCCCTTTCTTGCTATAAACATTATGGCCTCTTCTTGTGGTTTGCCTCATTTGTTGTCCTGAGGCCACACCCCGTACAAGAACTTAGTCTCTTTTTAAAGACTAAAGGTCACTTCTAATACAGACTAGGTGCTATTTGTTCTGCATTTACACTACACATGTTTAACTATACTGTACTTGACAGTCCTCTGACTTTGCCTTTCAACTGTGTTTTTGTTTTCTGTTTTTCTCCATTGGTACAATATATAATTTGCACAAATGATCTTGTAGCTTTTTCTGTGCCTATAAAAATATGATCCTAAAGAACGATGGATAACTTCTATGCGCACAATGGGGGCTAGTTAAAAGATAAGTCTGGTATTTTTCAAGTTTCATAAACATGGATATAAATATGGACAGATTTGTTGGCACCCCTCCATAACAAAAGAAGAACCCACAATTGTCTCTTAAATTAACTTGAAACTCACAAAAGTAATTGAAACCCAGAATGTTTTTCCATACTTAACAAAAATCACACATTATTTTAGAGGTTTGATTCGAAAGAATATTTCAATAATATCACAAATCAAAATGGCATGGACAAACATGATGGGCCACTTAACCTAATATTTTAGTTGTGCAACCACTGCAAACAAGCGATTTCTGGAGCTCTCAGTGAGACTTCTGCACCTGTGAGCGGGTTGTTTGGCCCACTCTTCCTGAACAAACTTCTCCAGCTGTGTCAGGTTTGAAGGGGGCCTTCTCCAGACATGCATGTTTCAGTTCCTTCCATTGATGTTCGATAAAATTCAAATCAGGGCCCATAGAAGGCCACTTCAGAACAGTCCAATGTTTTATTCTTAGCCATTCTTGGGTGTTTTTAGCTGTGTGTTTTGGGTCATTATCCTGTTGGAGGATCCATGACCTGCGACTGAGGCTGAGCTTTCAGACACTGGGCAGAAGGTTTCGCTCCAGAATATCTTGATAGTTTTGAGATTTCATTGTTCCCTGCACAGACTCAAGGCACCCTAAGCAGCCCCAAAACATAACTGGGCCTCCTCCACATTTCACAGAAAGTATGATTTTTTTTTATGCGGTTATGAAAAGTTATGAGTTATGAGGAAAGATTGAAAAAGCTGAGCCTTTTCAGTTTCAGCAAACAGAAATAGAAAGCACTTCAAGATGGAGAAGCTTTTATATGTGGCAACTCTACATAATAACCACCTTTTTCTGTCCTCTTGACACAGTTTTTAATATTTGGAAAATGCATGAGTTTAAAGCATTTAGAGATTTGTATATAGATAATGTCTTTGCATCCTATGAACAATTACACTCCAAATTTAGCTTCCCATCAACACATTTCTTCAAATTTTAAACTTTACTAAATGAAATCTGCCCAATTTTCCTCATCTCCCACCTATTTGTATTCCAGAAGAAATATTGATTAGTCTTGAAGACTCAGACAGTATTTCTATAATATATAAAAACATTTTAAAGTCCCTTCCTTTCAAAGATCACAGAGTACAGTGGGAAAAGGATCTCTAACTGAAATTTCAGAAAAGGAGTGTAAGGCAGCCATGCACAGAATTCACTTGAGCTCCATATGCGCAAAGCATACAATTATTCAACTTCAAATCTTTTATCGAGCACATCTGTCTCATTTAAAATTGTCAAAAATGTTTTCAGGACAAGATCCATCCTGAGCACATTGCAATCGAGCTCCAGCCTCACTGGGCCACATGTTTTGGGCATGCACCAGATTAACATCATTTTGGATCAAGCTCTTTAAATGCATTTCAGGCAGCCTGAATGTCACGATCCCTCCTAAACTACTAACAGCTGTGTTTGGTGGACTCCCAGATGGGCTTAAAGTGGAGCAGGACAAACAGACTGTGATTACCTTTACTACACTATTGGCACGCAGACTTATCTTGCTCAAATGGAACAGCCCTAGCCCACCGTTTTTAAGTCATTGGACAACTGATGTTATATACTGTTTGAAATTGGAAAAAATCAAATTCTCACTTAGAGGATCTGTTCAAAATTTTTTTTAAATCTGGCAGGATCTAATCAATAACATTTTAGAATATCAATTACTGTATATTAGGGGAAAAGTATTCTCTTCCCTCTTTTCTGCTCTTAAGGTTTTACTCTGGATGTTGGCCTTCCTCTCATTCTCTTGGGTGGAGGTTGAATTGAATTTAGTCTTATTAAGTTTGACTTGATTTCACTGACTGTTATTTGTTTTTAATAAAATCAATACAATAAGGAGATTAAGAGGTGACATGACTGAAATGTTCAAAATTACGAAGGGAATTAGTACAGTGGATCGAGACTGTTACTTTAAAAGGAGTTCGCCAAGAACACAGGGACACAGTTTAGGGTAAATTTTGCACAAATGTTAATATGTTTTTCTTCACATTGTGAACCACATACATATGGAATAAGTTGCCAAGTAGTGTGGTAGACAGTAGGACTTTAGGACTTGATGTTGTTTTGGAGGAATCAGGTGGATAGGACTGAAAAACTTTGTTGGGCTGTTCTTGTCAAATGTTTGTCTAATTTTGTAACATTCTATCGTGTCCAGTGTTGATTCATGCCTTATGCAGGGTGGCACAGCTGGGATAGATTCTGATCCCTGTCACCCAGAAGTAGACAAAGGGTACAAAACATTGAAGGATGGATGGTTTAATTACAGTGAATTAGAACATTAGCACAGTCTAGACAAGAACAGGCCATTCAGCCCAATAAAGCTCGCCAGTCCTATTTACTTAATTCCACCCAAATAACATCAAGTCTAGTTTTCAAAGTCCCTAAAGTCCTATTGCCTACAGTTTCAGATTTTCGCCTTCTTCACATTAATATTCATGTCTTTCACTGTGTAATTCAGATTATAATAGCCGTCAAAAAGAAATTTTACACAAGCAACCTTTATACTAAATAGTCAGGTTAACAACTAGGTCAAGGCACTTTATGAAATAATTCATTATAGGACAATTCATAAAGGTATGGCGGGGGGAAGTAGTGGGTTGGCTGGACCCAGGATTGACTCCTGGCTTTTGTGGACTTTGAATGTCCTCTTTTTGTTCCAGGACATTCCAATAAACCCTGTGTGTGTGAGTTTCTGTGTATGTGCTCTATTACAGACTGGCATACCAATAATGGCTGGTCCCTGTGTTCTGGGTAAGCTTTAATGCCTTATGATCCTGCACTGGAAAAAGTATATTGAGAAAATGGGTGGATAAGCAAAACACAAGAAACGTAACACAATCATCAATTTGCCTTACAATACCTTTACTTATTTTAAACACTACAAGTGTCATCCCACGATTCATGCCATGGGCCTTACCACAGCCAGAGAAAAATGAGCCTGTGCTTGCTGTTCACTGTCAGCAAAGAGTTCTAGCTGACTGCCCTGAGCACTTCACAGAAACATCATACTAGCGTGGCGCCAGCATGTAACACAGAAAACATTTCTTTCCTATCAAGTCGATTTGTGTAGATGCTGCCGAGATAGACCAGGCTCCACTAGAGTATCATTGTAGGCATGCCGAAGCTTGACAGAAATCAGGTCGAAGCAGACCAGTGAAAAATCTGCTTCATTGTAACCAGACTGAAGATTGAAATTTCTGCTATGTCAGGACAGCACCCCCCGCACACTGAACAGATATGACCCTAGACCCCAAGTACATGAGTGCCTTTTATTAAACATGCAAGAGGTGGTCCGCAAAGAGAAAAACACAACACCACTGGCTGCTGATTCCTTCGACACCTTACTAAACAGGATTTAAATAGGGCCAGCTAGCTTGTTCCTTTTGCTTTTAGTCTTTCACAAGGTGGCGCTATTTAACACAGTGATGGATTGCATTTTGCACCATCATCATCATCGTTTGTTCTGGTCTTATGTCATGTTTTACATTCAGTATAAAACAACTAAAATAGGTTGTTCGACAACCCTTGGTGTACCCTGTCATGAATACTTAGCCTTATGTATGGATGTGGAGAAAGCAGGCTTCTAGGTACCTTGAGCTGACAAGGAGACACTCATTCTGACCCAGTCTGACTCTGCATCATCAAATTTAGGGCTGGTTAAGAACATCAGGACAGTGAAATTACAGGCCACGATCAGAATCAACAAGGATTGCTGACTGCTTTAGAATCATGAGACTTATGCCTCATCATCGATGGAAACAGCTAGATGCAGGAAGCAAGATTAACCCTGAGGACTGAGACGTGGAGCAAGGTGAGGATCAAGCTGCTGCTGGACAAGGCTGCACTGACTCCCCTCCTGTGTCGGCACATGTGGCATTGATTTTGAATGCTTTTCCTCTTGGGTCAGCTGGGATACAAGCCAGCAAGGACTCATAAGCTTTGGCACGCCAATGTGGCCAACTTTTTATAGCTGACTGGCTTAGAACAGAACTGATCAGACGTCTCTTTCATATTGCCAAGAGCTACAATATCATCAGTAATGACAAAGAAGGCTCGCTTATTATTTTACATTGTCTTATGTTGTATTGTTTGGTCCTTTGTCATTTTTTCTTATGTGTTTGTAATGTTCATATTTCATCCATTAACTTATTATCATCCATTCACTCATTTCATTCATTCACTCACTATTTAACTGGCATTACAAAGTTAGGTTCAGGGAACCAGAAACTCAGCAGTATTAGGCACAAGGCAGGGGCCATACCTCCATGATGCACCAGTCCATTGCTGTTCACACCCACACACTCACTCACCAATTTAAAGTTGCCAGTTTGGAATACACACATCTCTGGAATGCAGGAGTAAAACTGGAGTACTGGGGTGAACATGTAAACCTCACACAGACACTTGTGCCACCTAGGACTCTGAAGCTGTGAGTTCAGTGTGCCACACTCAGGGGGCATTTGAGAATTCTAGTGACTTACTTTCAAGGAAATGTTTCTCTTATTTTATAGTCCAAGGTGGGTATTTGTTGTGAGTTTCTTTTAAATATACAGAATGTTCTGAAGTCACCCAACAAAGGGCTCAGTGTATGTGTGTATATATGTATATATATATCTTTATATATCATACGCTACTGTGGCTGTTCGTGTGTCTGTCCAGGATTTTAAATCACCTGTAGTTCACAAACCGTTTAAACTATTGACCTGAAATTTGCCACACATATACCACGTGACGTCTACTATCCGCTTACAGAGTGATGATTGATCTCCAAGGTTATTCCTCTTTTTATTTGTATTTTATATTATTGTAGAATCAACTCTCAGCAGCGGCCAGCAGGGCAGCTGTGCAGTGTATGCGTACGTGTGCCGTTCTCATCCTTACCACCTTCGCCATCACTTCGCCATACCTCTTCATATTTTAAATCATTCTTGAGGCAGATTGAAGACTTAAGTGCCAGCATAAGTGAAAAATTAAAGAAAACGTACTAAGCAATTGCAACACAAGCACTGACTTAATCAGTTTTAACGCAAAAAGATGCCGACGAAAGAAGAGAAAAAGCGGGCCGCTAGGGTAGAGTAAAGAACAGCTGCTCAGGAAGCAGAAAACGCATCAACCTTTGAGCAAGCGAATGCTAAACGTACAGAGAAAGAGGATGAAAACTAGGAATGCTCAAGTCAAGTGTATTACTGAATGTTATTGTGCAGTGTGCCATTACTGGTATATATATATATATATATATATATATATATATATATATATATATA
>JANRMT010062813.1:2289109-2301337 GCA_026402145.1 Polypterus bichir lapradei
ATATATATATATATATATATATATATATATATAATCCAACGTGTGTCTGCCTGTCTGTATGTCTGTTCACTTTTCACGAATGAACTACTTGACGGATTTAGGTTGGGTTTTTTTCTATAATTTGCTGGAATATTCCGGTTGATATTGTGACTTCTCTCATTGCGCTAAGTATCATAGTTCGCTTATGGCAGCGTTTTATTCATGTTAATCCAAGACAGAGGCTGTGGGCCAAGGAGAGTGGGAAGCGTGGCAGGGCCATCCTCACTCACGCGCCAGCCTCCATTTGAGTCAGTCTACCTTTCACCATGTGTTGGAGCGTACTTGTTTGTTTATTGATTTTTAAAGTTTCTCCTGTTTCACTACTACGTGGATGGAGCCGTGGGGTTCAGCTAGTATATTTAATATATTTATATTATATATATACAGTGGGTACGGACCCCCTTCAATTTTTCACTCTTTGTTATATTGCAGCCATTTGCTAAAATCATTTAAATTAATTTTTTTCCTCATTAATGTACACACAGCACCCCATATTGACAGACAAAAAAAAGAATTTTTGAAATTGTTGCAGATTTATTAAAAAAGAAAAACTGAAATATCACATGGTCCTAAGTATTCAGACCCTTTGCTGTGACACTCATATATTTAACTCAGGTGCTTTCCATTTCTTCTGATCATCCTTGAGATCACCTTCATTTGAGTCCAGCTGTGTTAGATTATACTGATTGGACTTGATTAGGAAAGCCACACACCTGTCTATATAAGACCTTACAGCTCACAATGCATGTCAGAGCAAATGAGAATTATGAGGTCAAAGGAACTGCCTGAAGAGCTCAGAGACAGAATTGTGGTAAGGCACAAGGCTGGCCAAGGTTACAAAAAAATTTCTGCTGCACTTAAGGTTCCCAAGAGCACAGTGGCCTCCATAATCCTTAAATGGAAAACGTTTGGGACGACCAGAACCCTTCCTAGAGCTGGCCGTCCGGCCAAGCTGAGCTACCGGGGGAGAAGAGCCTTGGTGAAAGGGGTAAAGAAGAACCCAAAGATCACTTTGGCTGAGCTCCAGAGATGCAGTCAGGAGATGGGAGAAAGTTGTAGAAAGTCAACCATCACTGCAGCCCTCCACCAGTCAGGGCTTTATGGCAGAGTGGCCTGTCGGAAGCCTCTCCTCAGTGCAAGACACATGACAGCCCGCATGGAGTTTGCTAAAAGACACCTGAAGATTCTCTGGTCTGATGAGACCAAGATAGAACTTTTTGGCCTTAATTCTAAGCAGTATGTGTGGAGACAACCAGGCACTGCTCATCACTTGTCCAATACAGTTCCCACAGTGAAGCATGGCGGTGGCACCATCATGCTGTGGGGGTGTTTTTCAGCTGCAGGGACAGGACGACTGGTTGCAATTGAGGGAAAGGTGAATGCGGCCAAGTACAGGGATATCCTGGACAAAAACCTTCTCCAGAGTGCTAAGGACCTCAGACTGGGCCGAAGGTTTACCTTCCAACAAGACAATGACCCTAAGCACACAGCTAAAATAACAAAGGAGTGGCTTCACAACAACTCTGTGACTGTTCTTGAATGGCCCAGCTAGAGCCCCGACTTAAACCCAATTGAGCATCTCTGGAGAGACCTAAAAATGGCTTTCCACCAACGTTTACCATCCAACCTGACAGAACTGGAGAGGATCTGCAAGGAGGAATGGCAGAGGATCCCCAAATCCAGGTGTGAAAAACTTGTTGCATCTTTCCCAAGAAGACTCATGGCTGTATTAGCTCAAAAGGGTGCTTCTACTAAATACTGAGCAAAGGGTCTGAATACTTAGGACCATGTGATATTTCAGTTTTTCTTTTTTAATAAATCTGCAACAATTTCAAAAATTCTTTTTTTGTCTGTCAATATGGGGTGCTGTGTGTACATTAATGAGGAAAAAAATTAATTTAAATGATTTTAGCAAATGGCTGCAATATAACAAAGAGTGAAAAATTGAAGGGGGTCTGAATACTTTCCGTACCCACTGTGCATATATATATATACAGTATATATATTTTTTTTACTCAATAGATATATTTCCTTGCAGGTTAAGAAAATGGATAGGTGGATGGGTAGATCTGTTGGAGAACAGTGAGTGAACTCTTTTTTTCTGCTTCAGCCACTCTAACACCAGTTTATAAGGACTGACAGCTAGTGGGTAGTTAATCATTCAGAAAAGAGCTAAAACTTAAAGAACACTGCAACATATATATATGAGTATCTGCGGTGGGCTGGCGCCCTCCCCGGGGTTTGTTTCCTGCGTTGCATCCTGTGTTGGCTGGGATTGGCTCCAGTAGACCCCCGTGACCCTGTAATTGGGATATAATGGATGGATGGATGGATATATGAGTATATACGGTTTACAGTATATACAAAATCTGGTTATTTACTGTAATTGTATAAAAATATACAAAGATGCATAAAAATAATCTCCTTCTTAGTATTCCCAAAGAGGAAGTGACCGTCCTCCATTCAAATCCACATTCTTGACCCAACAGCATCCAAAGCTGTTAGGTAATACAGTGAATACAACCATGAATCTGTGGTTCCTGTCTATACTTAATGTTTCAGAGTCCATCATAAAATGATAATTCAGTTATTCATAAAGAGCCTAATGCTTCCCACAGATATGCAAATCAGATATTTGGGATTAAAGGCACCAGTGCTTTCTGGCCTAGAACAAGCCACAAAGATAGAGTGTGCTTACTGTCAGAAGTCCTATCCTCAGGCCAGGAGCAGGGACACGACTCATTTACTGCTCTTACCCGTGACTTATCTTAGTTTAGATTGACAAAGACAGGCGTAATTTATTTGTGTAATGCTAACGTTTGTAATTATCATCTGTATCAAAACACAGGAGTAACATGCTCATTTCTGACTGGGGTGTTTATTCTGTAGAGTTCTCCCCATCACCATTGGCTGTCCTCCTACAATCCAAAGATGTGATTTTAAGTAAATTGTAATCTCTGAATTGTTAATGTGTGAGTGAGCGAGTCTGTGAGTGAATTAGCGTGTTGACATGTGCTTCAATCACTGGATTATTCACAGGAACCTGATTTCTAAAATACCATATAAACCCTTATTCTGGTTAGAGAAACCGGGTTATTGGCCTCTGAGAAACCCAATTAACAGAGGTACATTTCTTCACAAATAATCCGATTATGTGACCATGTAAACCCTTAACTGGGTTACTGTTATTGATTTTGTAGCCTGTGCTTGTCCATTGCACTCAGTCATCCTGCATATGTATTTCAGGAACCACAGGGAGAAACGTCCCCAAAATACATTTCCTGAGGCAAATGTTGAGGTGATCACATTATTTCTTAGATAAAATAATTAATCTCAGTATTTCAGGAATCGCTAAATTTGTGTTGATGAGTTTAATGTACAGTGCTAAACTCAGGAACACAATCTCGAAAGCAATAGGGTAACAAGTTAAAAGTAACATGCGTTACATAGTCTGATTCTTTTTTAAAGTAACAAGTTACCTAACGCATATCTTGTTGAAATAAAAATACCTGCATTATTATTATTTTAGGATCGCTGCATCACTGGGTGTAAGGCATGAAGCACACACATAGGGTCCTTTACAACCCTCAATCACACAACCAAGCAGAAACGAGTTTGCTGCATGTAATCTGGAAACAGAAACCTATAAATAAAGCATCAATTTGACTAAACATATTTATAGAGCACAAGAAAGTTATCACAGGCACGATTCATACTTTCTGATTCAATGGGGGCTGATCATGACATTTAACTCTGTTTTGTGCATTTTAATGAAGTTGGAGTATTTTGGCAAAGGAGAAGATTATTTGCACATGTAAACGTGAATTTTCAAGACACCAGGTTTCTGCCATCACCAGCTTATTCACCTTAACCTGACTATGTGTGTGCATGTAAACGCAGTGTATGTTTGAATGAGTGAGTGAGTGGATAAGTACGTGTGTGTGTGGTTGGAGTGGCCCCTCAGTGCTGTGTGCAGTGTGGTGACTGACTGAGAGCTCAGCTGACGTGATCACTAGAACCACACCTTTTGAGGCTCTTCTTGCATGTGAAAGCATGAGAAATTCTCTTTTGCTCAAAGCTTTAAGGAGATCCCTCTGAAAGCTTCTATAAACTAGACATTGCAGGTTTGTGGCTGGTCACTTGACAGTTATCACAGTACAGTAGTGTTGGATTGGTATTAAAATTTTGATTTTGTTATCAATGCCAGCTTTTTGACTTCAGTATTGTTGCCAAAACGGTTCAAATGGAAATAAAGGATTACCCTAAAACCCCCCATCTTACTCCAGCCTTCCTGGTGAACCGCACAATTGCTCACCTCCCCGGTGTGCTGTACCATCTTGCCATACTATTCACTGCTTTCTTTCCCTTTTCACCTGTGAAGTCCAGATCTTGTGTCAAAGGAATAACACCAGGGGTGGCTCCCCTGTGAAGTCCCAAACATGTCAAAGCATGTGGCTTTGTTTCGTGAAGTCTATGAAACGAACATTTTTCCACAACTGCAATAACGACTATCAAGGAGAGAGGAGGGAGATTATGTTTATTTCTGGTACTAAAAAATCCCCAAATTCTGTGACTGTACCATTTAAAAATTTGTTTTTTTTGGTGCTTTTCCAGGACAGCACGGTGGTGCAGTGGGTAGCGCTACTGCCTCACATTTAGGAGACCAGGGTTGGCCTCCCGGGTCCTCCCTTCTTGGAGTTTGCATGTTCTCCCCGTGTCTGCATGGGTTTCCTCCGGATACTCCGGTTTCCTCTCACAGTCCAAGGACATGCAGGTTAGGTGGATTGGCGATTCTAAATTGGTCCTAGTGTGTGTGTGTGTGCCCTGCGGTGGGCTGGCGCCCTGCCCATGGTTTGTTTCCTGCCTTGCGCCCTGTGTTGGCTGGGATTGGCTCCAGCAGACCCCCGTGACCCTATAGTTAGGATATAGCGGGTTGGATAATGGATGGATGGATGGTGCTTTTCCAGTACCAGTATACTAAACAACCCTATAACACAGTGCAAATGTCTAGACTGGAACGGTTTGGGCTGTGTCCCACCCACAACACAGCAAAACATTGGCTGCACACAGAGATAGACTGGCACCCTATTTGGAAGTAATTCATACCTTGTGATCATTTCTTTTAGGCTGTCCTCAGCTACCAACTACACTATAAGAGAAAAAATCAGTATTAAATAGGGTGGTATGATTACCATATAAAGTGTCTTAAAATAACTTTTGAACCTGAATTGGAGGAACAGTCCACAAACGTGGGATTACTTTTAAAATTTATGTGACCCTGAATGTTTCCATTTGTCATTCCACCACATGTAGATTTTGAATCTTCATACCCACTTTCATGCTACCTCTTTTACTTTGGTTAGGCCTTGCATATGTGCACATATCTGCTACTGGAATAGGGCAAATAATATGTTATTTTTATCTTATTTTGTTATTCAAAGAGCTAAATTCAACAAAAAAAAACCAAAGCAAATACAACATATGGTGGAGAAAATCAAATTCAACACTCATCCCCCTCCCAACTGCAAGTAACATGGCTTAATGGTGAATTTAAAAGATGGGTAACTGAAAGTCAGTGACATAGCCGACAAGATTATAGGTCAGTAAACCTGTTGGTCAAGAATAAGAACAAAAGGATCAAAGAGGGATGTAGTCATATAATGGCAGTGAGGTAAAAGCAGAGGCAAAAGGGCTAGGCAAAGTAATAGAAATAACAATGGAGAAAACTAGGGAAGGCTCTTTGATTCAGTTGTCAGGTGCCAGTTGATATGAGGAGAGAATGAGAACGGGTTGCAAGTGATGACAGAGTAAGTGGGAGGCGTGACTAAAGGCGCAGTCATACGTGACGCGTGACACTTTGTCCTCTACTTTGCCCACCCCTGCTTTTTTCTCAAGGATGGCTGGTTTTGTAGAATGCAGCTGGCAGCTATGCATTCTCGAACTCATGACT
The DNA here is from genome assembly GCA_026402145.1 of Polypterus bichir lapradei. Taxonomy (NCBI): domain Eukaryota; kingdom Metazoa; phylum Chordata; class Cladistia; order Polypteriformes; family Polypteridae; genus Polypterus; species Polypterus bichir. Next base: position 2,295,099 of record JANRMT010062813.1, read on the forward strand.
TTCACACAGCCTACTTCAGGTCTACCTAACTGCTGCCCCCTCCCCATCACAAAGAGCATTTTGGGTGTTTGAGTTGAGATATGCGCTGACCTCTGTGGCTAATCAAAACTGCTGCGTCGGTCTTTATAAAGCCTTACATCAGCACGTATGCAGATTCCACAAATGCGCCAGTCTGGAACACACCTTCATTTCGAGGGGCTGCCGCTTTGTACATTTAACTCGAGCACACTGCTTGTTCTCCCTACCGTTCCCTTATCACTTTCTCTCATAAACTGTAGCGGCTGGCGTTACCTTGACAGCAGACCTGTGTTTTGATTGCTTACAGGAGGCGTTTCCTGCAGCTCTTTTTGTTATAGTTGTCTTGTGCCTGCAGCTGACTTTTCCATCACATCTTGCCACCTTCCAGATTTGGGGCTGTGCCCACTGTCATTGGTCAGTGCCTGGCAGCCTTCAGAAATCTCAAAATAGCCAGCTCTAGGCAGCAACTTCAAAAGGTCAACAGGTTTATTTTCGGCAAAGCAGAGTATGGCTCACTGCACAGACACACATGTCTACACAAACTGGGGGGAGAGGAAGGTTAGTAAACACAAACAAGAGCAAGCCAAAGCAGAAGAGAAGAGAAGAAAATCCTCCCCAGGCTAGTTAGACAGCTCCTCGGTGTGTGCAGTCCAATGACACATCCCACCACTTCAGTCAGGTACCACCTTTCAGGTTTCTCACACCTAGGAGTGCCGTCACTCAACCAGTGAGCTCACATTTCAGCTCACTTCCGGGTTCATGTAGGAAGTGGAATCATCACTTCTCTTGATTCAGATGTTAAACTACAAGGCCTGAGGGGTCTTAGTCTCTGTGACTCCACTTGAATAAGCCTGCATTGTATGTTGTTACAATTGACAAATCAATTCAGAACACTGTAACAAGTTCTCAGGGAAAATGCAAATACAAAATTTACAAATAACTAACTATGCATACACATAAAGACACAGATTTGTTTAAGCACACAAGAAGACAAAGGTTACATCCGCACCACTGCGGTATCATTTAAAAACAACATTTTTAAACCAAAACAATCATCATCCATACTTTACATCATTTATGAAAGTATCACTGTCAACAGCACAAGTGCCATTGGAAGGAACTCTTCTATGCTCACCATGTTAGAATATGGTTTTCTTCCATGAAGGGTGACCAATCAAGTTAGTGAGATGTTGTAATTCACAGGATCTAATCAGAGAAGAGCTACCAAATAAGCACAAACAAATCAGAATACGATTAGAGTCTACGTTTTCGCCTGTCCACACTACAAAACCGAAGCTGCATTTTCAGACATACACGACTCTTAAGAGCATTTTCACCAAGTCTCTGTTTTCAGGAGTTGAAAATGGCAGGGTAATGTGAGCCGAAGGCAAAAACAGAGATTAATGACAGCGCTTTAAAAATGTGATAATGTGGACAGGCCTAAGCAGTTCCAAACTGATCAAACTACTTGGAATCTAACAATCTATTTTCATTATTGTTGAACAATGGCCAGTTGACAACTGAGGAAAGGAAAAACAAAACTCCAGTCAGCTTCATCCCTGGAGAAAGTAAACCTCATATGGTCCACGGTCAGTTCTAACCAAGCATGGTCACCTGGCTGGCCACTCACTCCTGGAAATTCTACTACATAAGAATATGTTGGGCTGTCTAATATGGTGACAGAATCTTTCCAGCCTTTAATTTTGAAGGCTCTCAGTATCTCAGCAAAACAGCGTTGCAGTACAACAATTAGAGTATCAAAATAAAGGAGAGTTAATAACAGACCATAAATATTGTATAACTTATATTTCTCTCTATTATAAAAAAAAATCTTGGAAGGCTTGGAAGGATACAATATGTGATTTCCTCGGAGACACTTTAACATCCCGCGAGACAAGGCAGAGAGACAAAAGGACAGCTGCCGTACAGGCTTTTAAATGATCAACGTGCAGTGCGACAAGCAGAACAGCAAGCCAGCAGCTGATCAGACCACATCTCCTTAGCATGTGTGGCGCTCCACGGCTACTACCTCGTTCCATTTGTTCATTGCTCTTGTGGGTTGAGAGTTGAGTTGCCATACTTCGATGGCAGGACAGATTAATGTGAAAGATGTATTCTGCCTCTTGTCCTGTTTAAGATTTGGATGAAAAGGTAGACATTGAGTTCGGAGTTTATCCACTTTGAGAAACCAATGGTTGCATTTGTGTTTGTTTGCAGATAGTGTTGTCTCCTTGGTCTCATAGGACTGTGGTCTGCATTGCTCACTGAAATGGTCTGCAGCTAAGAGTGATGTGAATGAGATAAGAATTAGCACCTCTATTTTTTAGTTTTAATTCAGAAAATTCAATTCACTTTATTTTTTATAGCACTACTCACTGAGTGCAGGTGCAGAGTGCAAGTTCTCAGATAAAATGCAAATACAAACTTTACAAGTAGCTAATTACATAATGAATATGCATAAAGACACAGATTTATTAGCTTGAAACTGATTAACATAAATGGATTCCAACAATATCTACCCATTAACTAATTGTTAAATTATGGCCTGTTGAAATATGGCCCGAAGGAAGTAGTTTGTTCCCATCAGGCAAGCTGTTCACAGCTGCCCCTAGCTGAGGAGTTCAGAGTACATTGGGATCTTCTTCACAAGTGGGGAGAAGTGGTCATGAAAATGACCAATGGGTCAGTTGTTTAGAAGCAGTAGTTTTAGAAACACTGAACTAGTGCTAAGGCGGAGTCAAGTCCTCAAATAAAGCTTTTGATTTGTCAGTCAGTTGGCATGCCCCACTTTTTTATTGAGTTTTGATTAGTGACTGAAAAAATGAGATCTTAAGTTCAATTGGGAAAAATGAAGCTCCAGTGTTAGTTATAGAATGTTCTCTGGACCCCCCTGGGGGTCGTAGCAAAGGAGAGAATGGAAACAGAACTGAGTGCCATTATGAACAATGCTGCACATCCTCTCTCTGACACACTAACGCTGAGGACTTTCAGCTAAAGAATTATTCAGCAGAAGTGTGTCAAGACATGCTAGTGGGGCTCCTTTACACCAACAGCAATACACCTGCGTAATGTTGCCTCACTATGACTGTGACTGTCAAATCAGAAATTTTTCTTTCTTTTTAATGTTTTTCCTGTTTAGTCATTCTGTGTGTGTTCAGACCAGAGGCGACTGCTCTAAGATTTCAAGGGAAGCTCAAATATGAGCTGTTGTATTTAAATTGCTGTTACAAAGATTGTGCTAGAATGTGTTCAACTTCATGGCTAGTTTATTCAGAATCAGCAATAATTTCTTGCAGGTCATCTATCATGATTTTTATTCTAATACATTCCCATGTCACAATCCATTAAAACCCACTGAAGTGCAGCTTCACTGGACTTCAGTGGCTGTTCAGAATATACTTTGTTTTCAGTGCAGGAAAGCTGGACGTTTATTGGAGAAATGCTTCAAAACGTCACTTCTAGTGAAGTTCAGCATCTCTGGGAGTAAATGGGGCAGTGGGCTGCATGATGATTGGCTGGACCTCTGTTTGATTGACAGGGTTTTGGCATTGGAGCATTTCAAGTTCAGTCCATTTGTGGATTTTGGCAAGTAAAGTTGTGAAGCAAGCTGCTGCATTCTTGTATTTGCTTCTAGTTTCGGTTTAGTATAGTCCATTTGTTTATTTGAAACTAGGTCATGCTTGGGGGACTATCCAGCCAGCTCGCTAACTGTGCTAATATTATTGACCTGACTTTGGCAAAGTCATCTGATAACTTTCCTTATCAGGAGATATTCAGAATTAAACAGCAAGGCAGATTGATTTGGTTCAAAAGTCGGGGAAAAATAACCAGTCTTTCCAGCTCTCCTGGTATTAGAAGATGAGCTGGCTGACTGGAAGTGCTGTGACAAAGAGAATGTACTGTTGGCCTTGTCTCTTAATGAAGCCATCTCAGGTTGTTCAGTCAAAACTAGGTTTTGGGTATCTGACTAACTTTGACAGGGCATACAAAAGACATGAGAAAAACAATGAACATGTAAGTTCATGTGCACAGTTAAGTTGTCTTGGCAGGGTCAGAGTAGAACATGCAATTAATGATTGTGTTCACATTCAGGTGGCAAAACACAATGAAACAGTGAAAAAACAGGGCCTTTCATAACCGCCTAATTGACGTCACTTTACTGCTTGGCCGTCAAGAGCTGGCATTCAGAGAGCATGAGGAGGGTCGTGAATCTGCTAACAAGGGGAATTCACTGAAACATTATCCAAATATGATTCTTTCTTGGCCACACACTTCCAGTCGTCTTCTGTGCTTTCTGGCAGGTCCCATTCCATTTAAAATTATTTGATTTCTGCTAATGCAGCCACTGTTGTTGGTGAAATCAAAGGTCAAGTTCAAACTGCTTGCTTTTTTGCATGGCAAGTAGATGAGACAAGTGACATTTAATGTCATGATACAACTGTCTGTCATAGTTTGACACGTCAATACTGCATATGAAATTCAGGTGTGATTTATTGGATGTTTTGATGTTCCAGTCAGTCTTTGATGTTTTAAATAAAAACATGCAGGGCTACAATTACAAAAAAAAAAACTTGGGGCTTAAACCTATGGTGGAGCTGCTGTCATGGCTTCCTCTCTGAGTGGACTTCAGGCTAAAGTTAAAACAATAGCCTCCAATTCAATGTCTGTACACGGCTATGCACACAGACTGAACCTGATGTTGTCTCAGAGGGCAAAATGCTTGTCTGAATCCACAATGTTTTTTGTGTCTCTCTCTGGGTTTGCCACATCTTTTTCTAAATTTATCAAGATGATGTCTCTTCCCTTGAGTCTGCATGGTGTTCAAGGTTGCCCAGAGATGCTCCTACTTGGTGAAACTTTACATCACGAATAGTGAGCACTGTGGCGAACAACTATGATGGGCTTCTGCAGACTTTTGAAAAGATTATTGAGGATAAGACGAAAGTAGATGTGGACAAACTCAATTTTACCAAAGGCTTCTTAAGGCCCTGGAGGATTCTGAGTTTGTTTTCATGTTGAACACATATGAACAAATCTTCTCAGAAACTGATGTGTTCTTTGGCATTGTGCAGCAGAGGGCTATGGATGTTCTTTACTAAAAAACCAAGAACTGATGGTCTCCTTGCTTTTGCAAAGGAGAAGAGGTCAGAGGAGGCTTTCAATGCTGTTTATAGAAAAACAGCAAGTCTCACATCAGACCCTAAAATGAGCCTTGGTATAAGTGTTGGTATCTATGACGATTGCAGGATCCCCAGAAGCGTTACAGAAATCTGTACATGGCCATGCTAGACAATGTTATGCAGCAGATTTTTCAAATTTGGAAATGATGTGCTTCCTAGAACTAATCAATCCAGGGAAATTTGACGAAATGAGAAAAGTGTTTCTAGTCAGGGGCATAGTCATGGTGGAACAGAAAAAGGTTTTCCTGAAACTGTTGCCAAAAAGCTGGAAACACACAATTGTCTAAAATGTACTTGTATGCTTTAGCATTATCATTACCCTTCACTTGAACCAAGTGGTCCAACCCAAACACTGGAAAACAGCCCTAGACCATTATCCCTCCTCCACAAAACTTTATAGTGGGCACTATGCAGTCTGGATAGTCATGTTTCTGGCATCTGCCAAACGCAGATTAATCCATCAGATTGGCAGATGGTGAAGTGTGATCCATTACTTCATCATGTCTCCACTGCTCCAGAGTCCAGTGGTGGTCCACTTTACAGCACTCCAGTCGATGCTAGGCATTGTGCATAGTGATCCTAGGCTTGTGTGCAGCTGCTCGGCCACAAAAAAACCATTTCATGAAGCTCCCAACACATAACTCTTGCGCTGATTTCACTTCCAGAGGCAGTTTGAATCTCTGCTGTGAGTGAGGCAACAGTGGATGGGAGATTTTATATGTGCTATGTCTTTAGCTGTCCCACTCTCTGAGTTTCCATGGGCCATTGAGATGTTGTTCCTCTTTGATGCTTCCACTTTACAATCATAGCACTTGCAGTTGTCTGGGACAGATCTAGAAGAGGAGAAATTTCACGTACAGACTTATGGGATAGATGGCATCCTATGACAGGGTCACAATTGCATGGCTATGTGCTTTTGTTTATCCACCTGTTAACAATGAGTGTAGCTGAACTCAATCATTTGGAGGGGTGCCCTCAAAGTTCTGGTCATATAATCTATCTATCTATCTATCTATCTATCTATCTATCTATCTATCTATC
>JANRMT010062813.1:2308316-2344563 GCA_026402145.1 Polypterus bichir lapradei
GATAGATAGATAGATAGATAGATAGATAGATAGATAGATAGATAGATAGATAGATAGATAGATAGATAGATAGGTATAGCAGATAAGGTATTTCATAAATAGAAAACAGAAAAAGAGAAAGGGGCACAGAAATGGCAGGAAGAGGCATTATGTACAAACAGACATTATGGCTCCCAGGCCTAAAAAGAACAGCTCAGTGTTTATAATGATGTTTGCTGTGTGCACACACTACTCCTCCCTCTTGCGTGCTTGTGATTGTGTGCCTGAGCCATAGCAGCTGGAAATACCATGTCCATGTCAGAGATATGGGATGTGTAGGTGTTGCCCTGTAGCAAAATACAGTACTTATTGTTACAATCAATTAATGACTCCCCTTCACCCCCACCAGCACGAGCCCTTAAATTGATAACAATGATTTACAGCATGTTAAATGATTAACCACAGGCACCCTCTGTACAATATGAAGTATTCAGCTTCCAAAGTGCATGTTCACAGCAATAAAATCGCCCTCTAGGCACCACAGAAAAAAAAATCCTCCTAACCATGCTGTACAGACAGCACTTTACATCTGGTTAGGCAAAGCCATGCAGTGTCTGCCACATTTCCTCCTAGTGTGACTGCTGTATAACTGAGTTGTGGAAGCGTGAGGTTACATGTTGACCACCTTCTACTCGTCTCCCGCAGTTTAACATAACAGCAGTAAGGAGACCTGGGTTTGCTTCCCAGGTCCTCCTTGTGTGGAGTTTGCATGTTCTCCCCGTGTCTGCATGGGTTTCCCCCGGGTGCTCTGGTTTTCTCCCACAGTCCAAAGACATGCATGTTAGGTGCATTGGCGATCCTAAATTGTCCCTGGTGTGTGCTTGGTGTGTGTGTGTGTGCCCTGTGATGGGCTGGCGCCCTGCCCGGGGTTTGTTCCTGCCTTGCGCCCTATGCTGGCTGGGATTGGCTCCAGCAGACCCCTGTGACCCTGTGTTAGGATATAACGGGTTGGACAATGACTGACTGATGATGAACTTCAGAGCAGAGTATTTCAGGGGATTTCTCTGTGCCGGGTACTGTATCCTGGTGGCTCTGCAGCAGCTCTTTACAGAATGCAGCAGTGGATTGTTTCAGCTTAAATGTCATAGGGATGAAATCAAAAAGAAATCTGATCGGGATGTCCAAGGAGCTAAACCTTCAGGCTCACTGCACCACAAACACACTCGATCTAAGGAAAGGAGTTATGATGTTTACTTGTGAAATACACTTTGCGCAGATTACTCAAGGGCTGCAGGAAGTTTGGCCACATTGTTAACATGAAGAAATGGAAAACACGTGACTCTGAACAAGCCACGTCACCTGCTGGGGACTGCACAAATTTGAATGTTTGTTAAAATGTGCCATAGAGAGTTCATGTGAAATAGTTAACACTGTTTACCTGTGTCACAGCTCCAAGCCCCTCACTGTCATTGCTTGTATAGAGTTTACGTGTTATCACAATATTCATCTGGATTTTCTCCAGGTACAGAAGTTTCCTCCAGACTCCCAAAATGTGTCTGCTAACTGGCCAAGTTAATTTAACCCCAATGTGTAGTAAATCGGCAACCCTTCCAGAATTGTTCCTGCATTGCGTCTGATTCTGGCAAGACAAGCTGCAGCTCTTTATTGTCCCTTTGATTGTATAGCTCTAAAATGGGTAACAGATTCCTTTCTGCTTGCTGTTCTTTATCATAGCCAAAATACATCAGGTCTTTTTTAAGTGATCTGACTGAACTACTAACTCAGTGAAGCTCTGTTTCCCAGACAGTTCTTCATGGTGATTTTTTGTACACTGACATTCCTACATAAAAGCTTACACATGAATTCCTATCCTTGCTGAACTGTTCTGACATGGTGTGGCATACTAATTTCCCTACCCACTCACATGGTCACATATTGGAGCTGGTCTGCACATCTGGCTTATCTGTAGTCAGCCCTCACAGTGTTGATTTGGGTCTCTCAGACCATATATTAGTGCTTTTTATAGTCTCAATGCCTCTTCCATCTTTCAGTGTAAACATCCTTTAGAAACCTTCACAATATCTGTCCTTCTAGCCTTGTTCCTTTTATTTCTGATATTTCACTTACTATCCACATTAGATTATCTTGCTGACCACTGTCACTCTTCTCTCCACTCAGATTTTGATATAATAGCTCCATTAAAACATAGGGACATATCCTTTAAGCATATCAGCTTTGTGGTGTAATTCTGCACTACAATTCATGGAAGCAGCTGGCAAGTGCCTTGAGGGACTGTGGCGTAAGACTGGCCTCACTGTACATGCCCAGACTTTCTCTGAGTATCAGAGGGCTTACAGAGATGCACTGCCCACAGCAAAGGATGTATATTATGGCAGATACATAAAAAGTAGCCATAATAGTACACAGATTTTGTTCTGCTACCTGAACCATGCCCTATTAACAATTGTACCAGTGCAAACTGTGAAAACGTATCTTCCTTTTTCTGTGGTAAAACTAAAAGTCTAAATAATTTCAGTAATGCTACTTCATCATCTACTTAAATTCATCTCTGTATGGATCATTTAACAAACTTTCTCTCCCTCTATCTTCCTGGGATAAATACAAAATCTTTTTGCTAACTGATAATCTTCATTCATTGATGACCTGCTCCATAAATTGAGGCCCCATTTCCACCACACTCATCAAGTCCTGTCTTTATGTAATAGTCCCAGCTGTCAGGACATTAATAAACACATCCCCTAATACAAACTCTGTGCTAGCTGATTTGAATTTTGTTTTTTTAACTGGCAATATTAGAAAGTCTAGTCTTGACATCAACATTTCTGAACGATATTTACTTAATCTCTCACTTAGTTTTTTATGTAAAGTTACTGAGTGTGTGTTTGCATCCCACCTTACAATTCACTTAAATTAGCTTACAGTCTGGCACCACATGCTGTGAAACTGCTCTGCTCAAGTCAATAACAGTTTACTTAATGCAGCATTCTCTGGGCTAGTGATGTAAGGAGGGAGGGGCTTCAGAGACTTAAGCCCCTGATATATTGTGCCAGATGGGGAACCACCCTTCTACATACACATATCAACACACTGGAAAATTGAAGGGGGACATATGCTTGGCTAAGAAGTTGTGTAAAATACGCGCTGCAAGGAGGAACAAGACACTGACAAAACGCAGAGCACTGACAGTAAATTGGTTCCACATCAAGCACTGATTAAGATATGTTTTGAGGTTAAATGAGAGTTTGAGAACTAGGAGAAGAATACCACCAGACACCTTTAAAGTGGGCTAAGACCCTGATACCATCAAATCCTAGAAATTCCCCAGTGCTGTATGTGTCAGCAGATTAATTCTATGAGACCTCTGCTACTGTCAATTACAAAATTCTACTCTTAGAATGAATGGCATCCTGGGTATACCTGGCAGTGCTCTCCAGTCCAATAGGAGTTTGTCAGTTTTGGCAGCAGCAGGTCCATCTAGTGTCTCTGACACAGGCAGTTCTGTCCTTGGCCTTCTGCTTTTCTATATCTCAATGCTTCTGCTTGGCCATATTATTTGTAGTTTGGACCTGAGTTGGCTTTTTTCTGAAGATAACACTAAGATCTATCTCAGGATTAAAATTGGAAATGCTTCAGATATCTCACAACTCATAACTTCTCTTGTAGAGATTAAATATTGGATTGAGTGCAACTCTTACAATTAAACTGTAACAAAACAGAACTCATGCTAAATGGAATCTCATAACAGCTTCACTCATGGCAATGATTCTATTATACCTTCATCTTCTATAGGGAACCACGGGGTTATTAGTCATTTTTACCCTTTCTTATACCCTTAATAGTTCTGGAATGTACAGCAGCAGGGGTCTCAGCCTGATGTAGCACACACAGAAGTGTGCTGCATGCAGCTTAGACATCCTCTCATCTACATCTACATCTACAGGTGAGTTTCGCTTTGGTAGCATGTGATACAAAAGTTTCTATGTAATTTGAAGATAACCAGTTTGAAAATGGCAAGCAGAACTTAGCTGGCAACCCCACAGAGCGAGTTCTCAGACTGTAACAAATACAAATCACAAAAATCTCATTAAGAAAGCTTCTTACTTCATCTGGCTCTGCAAAATATCCCATGACTGCTCATTCCTCTCATTTTCCAACCCTGAGAAGCATCTCCATGAATTCATCACATCCCACATTGGCTTTTATATCTATGTGTTCCCAGGCGTGCCTTTTCATTTATTATCTCAGCTCCAGCTGGTTTAAAACTCTGCTCACTCAGACCTGCAGCAGTGAGCACATCATGCCGGTTCTGTTCAGTCTTCACTGGTTCCCTGTGCCTTCTAGGACTGAATACGCAATCCCATTGCTAATGGCCTTGCACTGGACTACAGCACACCAGTAACCTCTTGCATGGCTACACTCTAGTCTGCAAACTTATGTCCAGTGAGGCTATCAATCAAGTTGTGCCTCAGACTAACCTGTACTCTATAGGGCGACAGAGTCTTCAGCTGTATTGCACCCAAACTTTGGGATGGCATCACACAAGAAATTAGATCTGCTGAAACAAATAATTTTATTAGATCACATTTATTTAGGAAGGCATTTAACTAACCCTGACATTTTTTTACTCAGTGAACCCTTTTATTACAAATGCTTATGTAATTACGTTGCAAATGATGTTGTATGTTTATTGTCTTCTACCATTTTGTATATTATTCCTGTTTATTGTTTCTTGTTATAACCCAGAATTGTGTGTTTTATGTATTTATCTTTTATTTGCAAACTAATACCTTGATACTATTTTGTATGCAGTGTTATTTGTTGAGCTTTCTGGACCTACAGTATGTTCTCTGTGTACACTTCTGAATATACACTTACTGAGCAAGTATTTAATCAGCCTATCATGTGGTAGCAACGTAGTGAATAAAATCATGCTGATACTAGTCAGGAGTTTCAATTAATGTTCATGTCAATCACCAGAATGTATCACCTCATTGATTTTAGTCAAGTCATGAATGCTAGTGCCAGACAGGCTGACTTGAGTATTTCTTTAACTGCTATTCTCCTTTGATTTTCACTCACAACAGTCTCTAGAATTTACTCAGAATGGTGTGAAAAATAACAAACACCCAGAGAGTGGCAGCTGTTGGCATGAAAACACCTTGTTGATGACAGAGGTCAGAGGAGAATGGCCAGACTGGTTCAAGCTGACAGATAAGCAGCTCAGAATGCAACACATTTCAAACTTTGAGGTAAATGAGCTACAACAGCAGAAGACCATGTGAGGTTCCACTCCTGCAAGTCAAGAACAAGAAGCTGAGGCTGCAGTGGGCACAGGCTCACCAAGAATGGACAGGTGGTCTGATAAATCTCAATTTCAGTTGAGGCACACAAATTGTAGTGTACGTATTTGCTGCCAACAGCATGAACCCAGGCACATAACCTGCCTTGTTTCAACAGTCCAGGCTGGTGGTGGTGGTGAAATGGTGTGGGGAATGTTTTCTTGGCACTCTTTGGGCCAATTAAAATCAATCAACCATTGCCTGAATGCCACGGTCTATTTGAATACTGCTGCTGACCATTTGCACTCTTCATGGCCACAACTTGCCCAGCAATGCACCATGTAAAGCAAAAGTCAAATCAAACTGGTTTAATGAATATGACCATGAGTTCAGTGTTCTTCAGTGGCCTTCCCAGTCACGCAGATCAAAACCCAACATCTGAATCTAATCGATTGGGATTTTGTAGAAGGGAAGATTCGCAGCATGAATTTGTAGCTGAAAAATCTGCAGAAACTGTGCAATACAATCATGTCAATATGGAGCAGAATCTCAAAGGAATGTTTTTAACATGTTGTGGAATCCATGCAACAAAGAATTGAGGCTGTTTTGAGAGCAAAATGGAGGCCCTACCCTCTGTAATTATAGTTTTCCTAATAATTTGCTCAGCGAGTGTATGAAAGCACACTGAGTATGTTGAAGGCACATACAAAAAAATGTATCATTATTACTGGCCCTGTAATTAAATAAAAAGTTTCGGAGTTATGAGCGGACAGGCATATTTCGTACAATACATTTTTGGAAGGTGTATGCTATTAATAGCAAGGCCATAGATGGCCTTTTCCGAGGCAACACACATTGTAACAACTGTACTGAAAGGAGGGTACTGGCAAGTGGGTGTTGTGTGCCACAGGACTGCAAGGGGCACAGGTACCACCATTAAAGATAGAGATGTACTGTATATTCTGAGCAAAAAGCATACCATATCATTAGGAAGGGCAGGCAACAATAGCAGTTCCCATTCCTCTTCCAGGAGAAAGAAAAAGTCAAGCAAGAATGGCAACATTGTATGCTTTATGACCAATAAAGGGTAATACATGGCTCTGATTAAGGAATTGGACCATTATGACCTTTAAAGGTAATGTCTGAAATGACTGAAAGGGTACCAGTGTTTCCCTTCAGCCTATCAGGTAGCAGCTCACAGTTGCATCAGCAAAAGAGGACTGTGTTGAACTTTTAAGGAAAACAGCTGGTTAAGACTTGATCCTTCAATTCATATTGAAGGCTCAGAGTTATGCTGGTCTTGGAGGCTTAAAGTCGGCACTGTGGCCTGGTGGTGTCAGGGCACTTTATAGGGCTGGGATTAGGAGTGAAGACCAAAAGTGACTCCCAAGATGGGGAGTTAAACTACCTTGAGATCAGTGACTAGTTCAGCTGAAGCCAGGAGGAAGATTATGATAAAATGTTTGAGAGGCCAGAGGTAGAAATTGAGAGAGAGAATAGAAGTTATGTCTTGAGACTATTTAATGTTCTTTGGTGGGCAACTGAAAATGTCTCCCCACCATATAGACTGGGAGCCAGACCAAGTTCAGGAAGTCCCAGAGATGTTATAGACTTTTGTTTTTTTCTGTTTACATTGTACTTCTGAGTTCTCCCCTTACTATTCCCAGTAACTGTTTTTCATAATAAAGGCTATTTTGTATATTTTGGCTTTCTTGCCATTATTCTGGCTTTATGTATCCTAAAAGAGTATCTCCCCAAGTTTACAATACTTTAGGGTTATGTTTGCTTTGGGAGGCGCTTCAGTACATGTCCTTCTTATTCATGTGTTTACCAAGAAAGATATTAAATGAATAATGGACCCTTTGCTGTTTTGCTTGTAGTGATGTCAGCCAAGGAAGATACAATAAAAAGGATTATTCACTTTACTTTGTATGACTTTCACTATAGGAGGAACTATTTTAAAGAGGTGTGTGTGTTTTATATAAATCACAGTAATATTATTTTAATTATTTAATGTGCTACATAAGTGGTTACCCTCTTGCTCATATAAAGAACTTTATGTGATAGTTATTAGGAAAGTTACAATATAAGCATTGTCTTATATCTGTCCATATGAAGAGACCGTGAAACATGCTTAAGAGTACTTGCTTCATTTTGTAAAGTAAAGGTGTATTTTGTGTAAAGGTGTATGTTTGCTGTTCTAAGACAGCATGTGTTATATGTGTCCTGGACAGAAGGCAGCTATGCTCAGTAATATCCTTCGTCCACTTCACCACCATGTTGTGCATTGTGGTCCATAACTGAGCAGGTGTCACACCAGGATGTATGCAGCAAGTGAGTATGGAATTTACAATGTGCCTAGTCAGTTTGATGAACACAGATGGAGATATCTGGGCCTTCCTCAGATGTCTGAAGAACTAAAGGCTTTGATGAGCTGTCTTGATAATTGCAAAGAAGTGTCGTGTCCACCTTAGGTCATCACTGATAGTGACTGCAAGAAAATTTTTGACCTTCTCCACACAAAGCATCCCTTCTCAAGTAGATGGGAGTGTGATCTGTGTCCTGATTCCTCAGGCCTTTGTCAAAATGTAAACCTCTTCTTTGATTAATGATGGTGATCAGACCTGCTATGATTCTGTTATCAGCAAATGTATCAATGAAAGACGGAGCTGTGTTCGGCAACCCAGTCATTATTAAAAAAGGAGTACTGTACACCAGGTGGTTTGTCACATTCCTCTGTGGATGCCTGACTACCTTTTGGAGTGCCTAAAAAATATTAAGATGTTTTGTCATCTCCCTGTCTTAAATCTGCCTTTTCTCACCTTTATGTTACACTGTTCTATTGTTGTTATGGTTCAATAGGGCTCCATCCTTAGTTTTAGTTTTTTGGACTGCTTCTTTTTTTTTTTAAAAGAACATTTTATTAATTTTATTAAAATTAAATAGCATTCCATACAAGCAAGTCAAGTTTAACAAAACTAGGTTAAAAAAAATTAACACCCACTGTTTCTATGTAATTCTTTGTGTTTTATGCTATTGAATACAAATTATTTTTCATTGTTTTGTATATAATTATTTAACATAGATTTTACTGATTATTATATTTTATGTTAATTCAGTTATTGTGTTTGTGATGTTCATTGCTTTTTATGTGTTGAACCCCATTGGCTTTGGCTCCCCAATGTTGCAGCTATGGGGACCACCCTAGGCCTGAAGAGGCCTTAGTTCAGTTTTGAAGCATCTGGTTACCTGCTGTTTGTTCAGTTCATCTTCTTAGATTCCCTCAGTGTTTTGAAAGTTCTGGTATCAGAATTTCTGCTTTAGATAGATAGATAGATAGATAGATAGATAGATAGATAGATAGATAGATACTTTATTAATCCCAAGGGGAAATTCACATACTCTAGCAGCAGCATACTGATAAAAAAACAATAATAAAGAGTGATAAAAATGCAGGTATAACAGACAATAACTTTGTATAATGTTAACGTTTAACGGGTGGAACTGAAGAGTCACATAGTGTGGGGGAGGAACGATCTCCTCAGTTGTCAGTGGAGCAGGACAGTGACAGCAGTCTGATGTCATCTTTTCTATTTGCTGATTTTTTAAATTGCCCCCTTAGAGACAACTTTCTGTGTTTTAACTATTTTGGATTTTTTGTGAATTAAATGTATTATTATTATCAGAAAGTTTGCTTTTGCTATTTACATCACAGGTTTTTTTACACTTCCTTATAAGATTTAGACCCTTTCTGATGTGTAGGTCGTAAGCTTGCTTCTTGAGTTTGGGGGCTAGGCTTACTTTGTGTTTTGGAGGCTTACCTTTTGCTTCTAGACCACACTGGAGTTTTGAGCCTAAGGTTTTGGGGTGAAGTGCTTTTTGATTTTCATGAAGGCAGCAATTCCTAACAGGTGTGGTTCCCAGATTCAAAAAGAACTTTGAAGATTTGCTCTTGTTCATATCCTTAACAGTTATTTAAACATTTTAGTCAACTACTCTTTTTTTCCTTTACTTAAAGGTTGGTGCAGTCAGTTGTGTCATTCTTTTACTTGAAATTTTCTTCAACTACCAGCTAACTGAGAGGGTCTCTCGCTAGAATCACTACTGCCATTCTATGTACTACAACAACAACAACATTAATTTAAATAGCATATATTCATACAAAAGGGTAGTTTAGGTTGTGTTAGAAATACTAAAAGAAAAGTTATAATTAAAAAAAAAATAAATAGAAGATTAAAATGGAAACATTCATAAAAAGTCAAGTAGTTGATAACACTATAATAAATATAAGGTTATTGTCTAGTAATGTTTGATAACATAGGCTACAGAAGGGCAGAGAGGAAAAGGAAACAGGAACTCCAGCCAGCAGGGGAACTAGAGAAAATAAACCTCTGGGGGTTCCAAGGCTAAAACAGCGCTTTGCCCACCTGCGCATTCTGCATTTCTCAAATGTGACAGGTTTTTCAGTATTATTTTCATATGATGAAAACTCCCAGAAGATCTGATGCTGTTTGTAACATCATGTAGTAGTACCTTTCATGCTGTCCAGCATCAAAAGCAGTAG
Organism: Polypterus bichir lapradei; assembly: GCA_026402145.1. NCBI lineage: Eukaryota > Metazoa > Chordata > Cladistia > Polypteriformes > Polypteridae > Polypterus > Polypterus bichir. The sequence continues at coordinate 2,318,160 of JANRMT010062813.1, forward strand.
TTGGGTATTTTGGGCAGGGGGAGGTAGTGACATAAGGTACTGTAATGACATTAAATGACTGAAAAATCAGTCAATGCTAACAGAAAAAAACTCTAAATAAATAACAAGACTTGTTTAGTAATTACATGCAATGAAAACATCTTCACTGTGAACTGACTCAATCCTTAAAATACTCACTTATGCAGTAATAACTTTAATCTTACATGATAGATGTACTACAAAGAAATTATGAAAGGTCACATTAAATAATGTGTTTTTGTAGGTGTTTTTCCAAATATTTAGTGGTATTGGCCTGATGTTTAATCATGTGAAAAAGTAACTACACCCTGTAAGATGTTTTTTCTTTTTTAACATATGTAGACATATCGAGGTTTGATCTTCATTTGAACAGCATCTTTAGATAAAGGTGGTGTAATTGAAAAAAACAAGAAGAAATTGGCTTTGCAATAATTTATTCAATGAGAAATGAACAAATATGTAATTTCCATCTGTGGGAAAAGTAAGTCCACCATTGGCTGTTATAGCTGGTAGTGCACTCCCCCCCTCAAGTAGGAGTTTTCTTTAACTGTCTAGCAGACTCAGACATCAACAGTGAAAAAGTTTTTCCTACTCCTCCATGTGGAATTCTTTCAGCTGTGTGATGTTTGAGAGGTGTCTTGTGTGCATAGCCTGTTTCAAACCCCCACAGCATCTCTTGATAAAATTCAGATCCAAATTTTGACTTCGACATTCCAGGAACCTCCATGTCTTTTTTTTTGGTCACTCATTGATGGATTTACTGGTATGTTCAGGGTCATTGTCACATTGCAAGGTCCACTTCAATCTCTTGACAAATACTTTCACGTTATCCTCAAACAACCTCTGGTAAAATGAAGAATTCCTAGTGGATTCTGTGATGGTGAGTTGCCCAGGCCAATATGCAACAAAGCATCCGCAAACCAGAACAATTCCACCACCATTCTTTACAGTTGGTATCTGGTTAATTTGTCTTCTGGTACATTGGCCAAATAACTGTCTTTGCCTCACCTATTCCAGAAGTGCTGTCCTGGTCTTTGCCTAGGTGTTACTGGGCACACTTTACTATTGTCCTGTCGTTCTTTCTCTTTCCTTTTATGCAGATCTAATACGTGCATCCACTTTCTAATGGTAGACTCCAGCACTTTGATATTAACAGTGGCTAGAGCTAACTGTAGGTCCAATAATGAAATTTTGGGGTTCTTAGAGACTTCTTTCAGGATCTTGCGTTCTGCTCTAAGGCTGTACTTGCTATGGCAGCCTCATATGGGCAAGTTGGCATTTGTTTGAAATCTTCTCCATTTGCAGATGATCTTCTGGTTGATTTCCAATAATTTGGAAATGTTTTTAATTTCTTTTCCAGATTCCTAGGCATCTATAACCTTTTTTCTTGAGGCCTTAGAAAGCTCTTCCGATCTTGGCATGGTATGATGCCTGGATCACCTGTAGCTGGCATACTTCTCCTTGAACCTGGGACTTTGACATTCATAGACTGAGATGGGCTAGGGCAAATGAGACACACTGCAAGACGAGGCTGCTACAAACAGTGCGTTGTGCACAGTTATTTAACAACAATAAAGGGTCCAAAGTGCAGTGTATTTCTTTAAATAAATAATCCATAATAAAAACAGTGTTCATCATCAGTGATAAAAACAATCAATAAATAATCCCAAGGGTAAAAACAAATTAAAAATAAAGTCAGTAAAAACACAAACAAAGCTTGGAGATATTCCCATTTTTGGCCTCTGACTCTCGCCTCCATCTGTGATCCAATGTCCACACTTTTGTCCTCTGACAATGCTCTAGTGATTTAAAGCCTTTCCAGCTCCTGACCACCAGCGCTTGCCACTTTCGGCGTCTAGTGCACTTTCACTATCTCTGCTATTTGCACCTATTTGCTAACTGTACTACTCCGGCAGTCTCTCACCAGAGCAGTCACCTATGGGACCAACCTACTGGAGTTCATTCATCAGCTCCTGATCTATTCTTGTTTTTCTTCCTCCTCTCTGACTTTCTCGGGCTCCCTCACACCTGTGGCCCTTTGCCCTGTTTTAGTTACAACTCTTGGAACACCAGTCAGGAAACTGGCCGACCTGGTCAAGCCCTCATGTGTAAGCGTGACCAGTCAGTTTCCTCATTACTGATTCCAGAGCAATGCTGCACACACCCACACCATTGAGTCGGAGCTGCACTGTTTCTATTTTAAAACTTGTACACTGCTACTGACTCCTTACTCACTACACCACACATGCAGATGACACTTCAACAACAAACAGCAAAACAAACTACACGTCTAAGGTTTAAACAAAGACAGGTTCAGACAAGATCATCTCTAATGAATTTCTAATTATTTGTTTGTATTCTACCTTGAGGTATTCGAGGTTGTGATAAATGTAGAGGTGCTGTTTCTTTTTCCAATATGCAAAAGTTTTATTTTGGTTTATTTAAATGATACGGTGGACTACAAAATCACCTTTATCTGATGATACTACTTAAATGAAGATCAAATCTTGATATGTCTACATGTTAAAAAAGAAAATAATTTCATGGGTTGTACTTTTTCATTTGACTAAATCTCTGTCAGTAAAATATTACAAGTGCATACAATCAAAAAGCAATCTCAGCCATTCTTTTATGGTTGACACTTAGAAAATCGAGTATCGAGATGAAAGTCCTGCATTTGTAAAATATTTCTCCCCACCCAAGCCCAAGTTTCTCCTATACCAGGAGTGTCCACGTCCATTCCTGGAAGGCTACAGTGGCTGCGGGTTTCCCTTCCTGCCACTTTCTTAACATGGAACCAATGTGTGCTCTCTCTTTATTTTAATTACCATGTTTTTTATCACTGAGTTCTCTAATTGGTTCTTTTTTCCTTTCCAAATGACTAACTAACCTGTGTCTATCATTCAATAGCTCAAAATAAAAGACGGTAAAGGTCTCAATAATGTTGATCTGCTCAGGTCCACAAAAATAAAAATAAATAGTTCTGGAAATGTCTAGTTTGGCAGAACAGGAGCACCAACAAGCCATTGAATTAAATAATGGGTTTCATTAACATTAAGAATCGACTTTTAATGAAGAAACTGGTTTGGATGAAATTGGAGACCTCAACTTTCATCATCTGTCGGCTCACTTCACATCTCATTTTTGTTTGGCTGCCATTTAAGGATGAAAGAGGACTGTGTCTTAAAAAAACATGGCCATTAAATTGATGGGAAAAGAATTAAATTAATAGCAGAATTTGGTCACTGATTAACAAAGTGGCAGGAAGGATAACCTGCAGCCAAGGTAGTCCTCCAGGATCAGACTTGGACTCCCCCTTCTTAGACCGTGTCATTGCTGGGCACCTGCATGGCCTTTTCTGCCTTGTGGGTTACTCACATGGCAGCCGGACAGTGCTTTCCTGTTGTCTTCTGGGCCTGTCTACAATTCAAAAGAATCTCAGCCACTCTTGCTTCTTTTTTATTTATTTGTTTACATTTTGAAACAAAACATTGCAACAAAACACAACTTAGTCCAACAAATGCTTCACAAACATTCCAAAAAAGAGCTTGGTGTTTAAACTAGGGGGAGCAGAGCACAGAAAGTCCGCATTGTTCACACAGACTGTGCAGGATGTCTGAAGAACTCATTGTGGCACCACTTATTGATGCATCACGTTTCTTGTCATGCCTCGCAGTAAGGAGGCTGAGTTTGCTTCCCGGGTCCTCCCTGCGTGGAGTTTGCATGTTCTCCCCATGTCTGCGTGGGTTTCCACCCGGTGTTCCAGTTTCCTCCCACAGTCCAAAGACATGCAGGTTAGGTGCGTTGGTGATGCTAAATTGTCTCTACTGTGTGCTTGGTGTGTGTGCGTGTGCCCTGCCTGGGGATTTGTTCCTGCCTTGTGCCCTGTGTTGGCTGGGACTGGCTCCAGCGGACCCCCTGTGACCCTGTGTTAGGATATAGCGGGTTGTTTAATGACTGACGTTTCTTGTCAGGTGCCTGAATGTCAGCAGTGTGGGATGCACATGGCTCTTAAATGCTAGATGTCCATGTAAAAGATGCATCTTTATACTAAAATGACAAAGGGCTTGAGCCATTTTCAGCATAACCAAGATCTGAAAGTTATATTGAATTCCCTGGCTCTCTTGATTTGAGACCTGAGGACTAAAGAAATTTCACCAGTTCCTGCTAAACTGATACATTTCCAGATTTCTCTTAACTTTGGTTCAGAATTAAATTCTGTTGGGGGCTAACTAAAGTAAAGTAACACCTTTCAGTTTGATAAGGGTCAGGTGCTGGATATGGTTAGCTGTGCATCGCTAGTGAGATTAAAACATACTAAACGTGAACAAATGCAGTTTCATGCTTTTTCAAAGTAGTTAGGATATAGCGGGTTTGATAATGGATGGATGAATTATATTAGTAATTTACAAGAGCTGTGGAATTAAAACTCTAATACTGTAGTATGAAAACATAGGGGACGTTTTTTGAAAAATCAATTCAAAGATTTTTACGATAAAGTTGAAAAAATGTTTAATGGGGATTTAACATATGATGTTATAAGTTACTCACGACACCAATCCTTGCTGCTTAAAAACAGAAGAGATAATAAAATTTCTCCCCGGTAGCCACACGCGCTTCAGGCTTCTTCATTTTTTCTCGTCCTCCAGCTGGGGGGCGGGGTCGCCAAATTGTGATCCTGCTGGGCTGCGGACGCGGTTTTGGCGCGAGAGGGCGGATAGGCGGCACTTCCTGCCACATTGTGATCTGCGGGCTCGTGAGGGAGCGGGTAGCAACAGGAGCCGCTGCAGCAGATCTGCTCGGGGAGTGTGGAGTGTGGAGAGTGGAAGACAGCAGAAGAAGAAATTCACGCGAACTCTTGGAGAGGTATGAGGCTCTGCGCGTGTTAACTGTCTTTTTGTGCGTATACCGATGCCTCAGCTCGTAGTACGTTCTGTTCTCAACGATAGTGAGAAAGCCGTGACGTGTTCCGATGTTGAGCGCCAGCGTATCGCTTGGTCAGTGACTGCAGCAACCCGGCGTGTCCCAGCGAAACCCCCGTGAAGACTGCAGAGCGCCAATGACGAATGGCTCTTTTTCAGACAACCCCAATAGTTCTGCAGTGTTTAACCTCAAGTGGAAATTTAAAAAAAAAAATCGATTTGCCCAGTGGGATGCTGGAAATCCCTCAGGGAGGCGAGGAATATTGATTATTCATAGCAGGCGGCAATCAGATAACCATTAGCTTCTGAAAAAATCCAGGCGCTGGATTGAAGGGAAACATCGCTTCTCTGCAACTGCTAGTTGCCGAAGAAAGCTCGAGGACAGGAGGTGCTTTTTCGTTAAAGAGAAGGAATGTGCCTTGTTCCAGGTGTCCATAGGAATGCATACAAGGTGAAGCATCCCACGTTGGAACAAACAGGCGCTTGTTTCCAGACCCTTTGGACTAACTGTCCGTCTAACATTTAAAGTTACCTACTAGGTATTTAGAAGAGCAGCGGAATTATCAGCTAAGCCTTAGAAGATTATAGTTTAGTAAACATGTACCTAACTTAGAAAGGAGTATTAAGAACTGCATTGCAGGCATCTGGTTGGATAAATGTGCTTGCAGATTGTTCTGATCAGCATCTGCGACGTTTAGCAGTTCAAGCAGATAGGCGCTTGTTCGTGAAAGGTTAAAAGCGGTACACGCCTTTCTAAATGTTTTGTTGTGTTTTAATGGTTAAGGATTATCTGACCACAGTAGGAAGTCCTGTAATTCACAACAGCTGTGTACTGCCATTGAAATGCTTGTTGATACTGTGTAAAGTGCGTCTGTCAGGGCACACCTTAGAGCAATGTATTTTTTTTTTTTTTTTTTTTTTTTTTAAAGACTTTTGACTTTAAAGTGTAGGAGGGTGGGATTATTCTCAGGATGACTGCGTAAATTTTGAATCTGCATTTAGTTACTGTATGATTGTTTGAATTTTGATCTGTAGTTTTTTTAAACCACTTTTTTCCTTTGCATGCTTGTTGAGAGTTTCTGCATATTCCTGTGGCCTTTGGTTCAAAGCTAAACCATACCAGACCACCTGGCTAACTCACAGACACTCGGTAGCTTGCATTAGACCAGTTCAGTTACTAATTAACTTTACATACATGTTCTTTGGTTATTGGAAGCAATTGGGGCTATTTTTTAAATCTACTACTTCTTTTTTGCATGCTTGGTGAGAGTTCCTGCATATTCCAATGGCCTGTGGTGTGAGGGTAAAACCAAATCACAAGGATAACTCTTTCTCTACCTTGCATTGGACTGATCCAGAGTTTTAATTAACTGTGCATGTACAGCCTTTGAATGGTGACAGAAATTGATGAAACCCTACACGTAGAAGATAAAGAACACATTTACACAGTGGCTAGACTGGAAAATTGAAGCCAGGTTCCTAGAGGAGTATGTTATACTGTATTTACATAAATAGTGACCCATCAAAGCTGTCCAATTGCATATGATTCTATGCATTAGGAAGGCAGTTAATTACATGCATTAATGTTTTTACTCAAAGCAACTTACAACTCACAAATCCATAGTTCAGCCATTATCCTTATTTCTGTAAAAGGGATAATTGCAAAAGTAAGGCATTTGATTAGATCAAATATTTGACCAGAGATGGGGGAGACTGACAATCTTTACAATTCAAAACCTTTGCCACTAGACCCCACTGACTACTCAAAATATCCTTATAAAAAGTGTAAGTACTATCTGATGTAAAGTAGATTTCCCAAAATCATTAATATTTTATTAGGATCTTATCTGCAGATGATTTGCCTGTAGCTTTTGTCTTTATTGGTTATCAGCTTCAGTTCGCAAGATAAAGTTCAAGCAAAAGCCCAACTGTAAACACTTCTTGTACATCATCTCAGTGGAGGTCTTTCTCGTACTGCTCTTAAGATTGTTCCCACTCTCTTATATGCTAAACTCTATGGATGTGAGTCATTCCTCACACAGTTGGACAAGAGAAAAGGGGAGGGCTTTTTCTCAGTCTTGTTAAGGGGAACACAGCAGGTATGTGGTGATTCACACAAGATTGTGATAAAGCACTAATCCAAACCCACAAACATTAACACTGTCCTAATGTGCTATGTTGGCTCTTATTCTTTTGAACTACTTAAAAGATAATGCACATTTCTCTTTCTCCCAGTTAATATATTTGCTTGTGCAATTACATTTTTAAGTTATGGGGCAAATAGTGAATAATTAAATGGAATATTATTTGTTTTTTCTGTGCTAATTCTGAGAATACGGTACATCCTCACAGCAGTAGCATGGATCCCTAAAAGTAATGTGTGTATCAAAAATAATTCTCTTTTGAGAAGGTGTACCTTTTATGTACCTTTCTTTACAGAAATAGGGTTATCTTCTTAAATTCTGGATTCAAGAAGGATAAAAGGTACACCAGTTCTTTACATTATTATTTTAAAATATTTATGCTAACTTTGCAGTAAAAAAGCCATATTCCAAAGGAGTGCTTCAGGTTAACAGGGAGCTCTAAATGAGTTAGTGTGCCTTGTGCTGTCAGAATAGGCTTTAGTTACCTTCACCGTGATATCTTTTTGATGCTATCGTTTTCCTTCTTATTGCTTAATCACTTCTGGCATGGTCACTGTTGCTGTTTTAGAATAGTTAGCTCCGTGCCTATTTAAAAAAAAAAAAAAAAAAAAAAATCTTGGTTTCGGTCAGTTAAGATCTGTATATCCTTATATTGTTCTATTCACTGAGGATAAGTTCATGGCACCTGCACAGGTTCGCTGGCATAATACAGTGGAAAAGTACATATCCATACAGTACTTTACACATTTACCAAGATTAATTAGCAATAGTATAGAGATCCATATGCTTTAGATAAAATACTGTTGAAACCTTGCAAACAGATTTCATAACAAAATATAGACATTTTACAACTGAAAAGAGGACAGAAAACTATAATTTTCAGAAGATCTACATTGGGCTAGGAGGTGAACGTTCTAGAATGTACATGTTAAAGAGGCAAAAGCTATTTAAAGCTCTATATGGTATAAGGAAAAATGAAATCGAAATCAACACTCACCTAAGTTGGAAGCCAGTGTACAGACTTAATAGTAGGAGTCGTACTTCTTAGAACATTTGAAAACCAGCCATTCAGCCCAACAACACTCATCAGTTCTGTTCATCACATGAAATTGATCTAATGTTTGTACAAAATGTCCATCTAATTCTAGTATTGAAACTTGAAGGAGCATTTTGAACTACATGCAGGCTAGAATTACAAATAATATGAACACAGCTTTTGAATGGAGTATTGCAGTACTGAGGACTTCCTGGAAATGTATCCTTAGCTTAAATTCACTGTGCAAGCTTAATTTTGCATTAATTAACTTAATTGTCAAATAACTGTAGTAAATATAAATTCATCTACCTCCGACATGCATCATCCACCTATATGATGCAGTGGCAGCCAATATTGTGTAACTTGCTACACATTATCTATGAGGTGGTGAAGTGTTTAGAAACGGGATGATTAGGGGGCATAATGGAAAAGGCTGTGATGGACAATTTGGCCAGAACATCGGGCTGCAGTCTATTCTTTTGGAAAGATGCTCAGGGATCTTTAATGCCCACATAGAGTCAGAACCTTGAAGTTGCATCTCATCTGGATGATGGCACCATTTTCTCAGTGCAGTATCCTTGTCACTATACTAGAGCATTGGGGTCCACACACAGACCTCAGGACAAGTGTCCCCTGATGGTTTCACCCACATTTCTTCCAGCAGCCACTCAAGCTTTCCTGATTGGTCTAATATCCAAGTACTAGTCAGGTCCAGATATGCTTAGCTTCACATGGATTACCTGTTCTGAATTGCAGGTGTATGCTACATGATGAGAAAATGCCTTAATCCTACTCAGTTTCTTAACTGAAAGAAGCAATTTACTAACAGTGCAGTCTATATGGTAATTTCATAGATAACACTAAGATTTGTATGGATTTTCTAAAACTAATATTTAGGGCTTCTGTGTTAAAAACTGACAATTACCTTGTTGTTTGTCTGTGGAATTTTAACTAGCTAACATTTTTTTTTTCTTTTTTCCTGTTTGGAAAGACAAGTAGCTTATGAAATATTTTAATAATTGAAGCAATTAAAAAAACATAATTCATTTTGATTAGGATGTGAAGAGTATAAAGTAAACAATGGAAGAAGAATTCCTGATGACATCACATTGCTTTCAAGCCAATGTGTACAAGTGTGGTTAGTAATGTCGAGAGTAGTAAGTGTTGCACTTATTTTCTTAAAACATAACAACATGTATTTGGCAGCATTAATTAAGTCTGTTTCTGAGCTATGACTAGTCCAAAAGTCAGAATGAAATCTAATACTTAAGTCCTCGGTTCTCAACCTTTTTCGCGATTGTGCCCCCAAAGGGTGTGAAAGTATGTCCGCGGGTACCCCTTGCGCATAAGTTCACGCATAAAAGTACACATTTTCATAATGGTGTGTGCTTACCTTTCTAATGCAATACTTGGGCTTGTTTTTGTGCCATCAAAGATTTGATTCGAGGGTGGATGCTGGTGACAGCTAGTATAACATCACCTTCAGGCTGGAGTTTCGTTCTTTAGTTTTTATTGTGGTCAAAGCCGAGAAAGCACTTTCACATAAATATGTCCAGCAGAAATTCTGTTTTTCCAATAGATAACTTTTTTTATGAAAAGCTTGCATGTTGTCAATGGAAGAAAATATGTTGCTCTTCTGTCCTTGAAGTTTCAAATTCAACTCATTGATTTTTGCAAATATGTCAGCAAGATATGCCACTTTGCATAACCACTGCTCGTCCTCAAAGTGCGTTACAAAAGCAGATTTCTAATCTTTAAGAAAGACGTAAATTTCGTGTCGGAGCTCAAATAACCTGTTCAAAACTTTTCCACGAGACAGCCACCTGACTTCGGTATGCAAAAACAAAGTTTTGTGTTCCGAACCCATGTCCTGGCAAACCAGTCGAAAGAGCCAAGAGTTCAGAGCATGTGACTTGATAAAGTTCAAAACTTTGACCACAGTGTCTCATTGAACTCCATGCTTAAGTGTTTCGAGGCAAGTGATTGTCGATGAATAATGCAGTGATTCCATTGTACTGATGGATTTTTTCCCTTTCACCAATGCTTTCAAGCCTCCTCGGTGGCCCGTCATGTTAGCTGCGCCATCTGTGCATACAGAAACACACCACATCCATTCAAGTCCATGAGCGGCGAGACACTCTGAAAGAATTCTGAAAATCTCTTGTGCTGTTGTTTTTCCTGGCAAAGCTTTGCAAGCTAACACTTCTTCTGAAAGTCCCTTCACCTGATCAACATATCGAACAAAAATCATCAACTGAGCTTCGTTTGATACGTCTGTCGACTCATCCAGTTGTAATGCAAATTGTTTTCCAAGTTTGATCTGCTCACAGACTTGCTGGATTACATCGTCAGCCATTTCTCAAATTCTCCGTGATACAGTATCATCCGAATGTGGGATAGTTTTCACCGTATCGACTGTTTTCTAGTCTATCATTATTTCTGCAATTTTTAGTGCTGCAGGAAGTACCAACTCCTCAACAATAGTATGAGGTTTCCTTGTTTTCGCTACCAAAAGACATACTTCATATGAGGCGCGCAAAGCTTTCTCAGACGTATGCAGATATCCGTGAAACATTGCGGTGCCTTTCATCATACTCTCATGTTGCCTCTTGAAATATTCCAGCGGTTTATCTTTCAATTCCGCATGTTTGGTTTGCAGGTGTCTCTTCAAAAGCGATGGTTTCATGCTGTGATTGGACAGAATTTCGTTGCATATGACACAGAGTGGAAGCGGAGGTCCGCACCATTGCTGACAAAATCGTAGCCTAAATATTCTGCAGAATATTGTCGTATTTTTCTGCCCGCAGATGAATCTTCTGGTGGCTTCTTATCTTGCTGCTGCCGCAGCCGTTTTTGAGAAATTCCTTGGCCTGTTTTATCAGAAGACGACCCAACACCTTCCGAATCACTCACTTTCGCGAACGCATCGGTACCACTTCCCTTCCGTTTCACTAAAAACCGGTCCATTTTTGGGGTTTCCCGCCAACAATGCGAACACAAGTGTTATAACCACCTTCAACTCCTTTCTTGCACTGAAGAGGTTGTCCTCTCTTAAAAGCTACCACCCCACTGGGGACGTGACTTGCGCGTTGCCCCCAACCTATTGCTTGTAGGCCTAGCAACAGTAGAAATTTTTTTATTTTTGGAACTTTAATCCCCATGACACGTCTCACCACTTTCCGAAGCAAATCTACTCCATGCTATAGTATAGCTGCACTCTCGCACGTGTTTTGTTGATGAGTCACGCAGCGAACTGGCGACCTTCTTCAAACTCTTTGGTTGTTTTAAGTTTAAAAATTTAAACTAAAGCATTGAAACTGATTGAAACAATCATTACATTTTCTTCTTTTTTTTTCCTGCTTTTGAGTGCGAAATCGAAACAGAAGGAAAATTTGAAAAAAAAACCCGCAAAATTATATGTCGCTGTGTACCCCTGCATAACCCTTCCCGTACCCCTAGGGGTACGCGTACCACCGGTTGAGAACCATTAACTTAAGTAGTTGTTGAGGCCAGAATGAAGTTGTGTAGTTCCTGGTTATATTTTTTTTTTTTCCTGTCCCTTAAATATTTCCAAAGAAGTAATTCCACATTAGTCTGATTTCCTTTCTAAAATCTAGAAGTTGCCATTTTTAAATGGACAGGTTGTTGGTATCATTATTCCACACAAGGTGTCATAATCTGTACAATATAAATTATGAGCTGTTTTTCTAGTTTGTAGTTATATATTTAGTTTATCCTTTAAATCATAAAACCATTGCTGTCAGTACTCAGTGTTAGTGTGAGGACTATCCAGATATTTTGCAGCATTTTATAATTTTAGTGAACATTAACAGGAACTGTCTTCATTTTATTCAGTGGTTGATTTAAAATGTCCCATTGGCAACTCTTGTGTCACAGAACAATCTACATTTTAGCACATTCACAGTTCTTAAAATAGTTTTGTAAACAGCAGATTGTAATTGAGTCTTTTGTGGTGGAGAAGGAATTAGTAATGAATATGCACAAGCTTTATGGGTTCCAAGAGAAGACAAGAGGAGCTCAGATGTGCCTCACTCTGGCAGGTCAACAATAGAACCAACTCTGGCGTTGCTTCAGCATGCTGAAGAACTCATACAAGAAGCCTGATGGATTATGCTCTGGAAGCATGCAGCTGTGCCCTCTGTATGGAAGGCATGTGTTAACAGCATTGTTAATGTATTAAGATATTTAAGTGTGTGCATGTTGGCTTCAGATAACTATCACCATTGATGATAAAACTGTGAAAAGATGTATTAAGATTTGCTTTCCTTTTATAATGCTAAGCACGATGTATTTTTTTACAGAGCGTCCTTGGCATAATATATGGATCCATTCCTTTTTTAGGAAGGAACCCCATTATCAGTGTTTTAGGGGAAGTGGAAAGGATTAATTTGATAGGCATTATGTCATATGATTAAGTTTTTAATTCTGATCTGTACATTCAGGTTTTAAAAAAGCTGCAGAAGCATTGTTTTCTTTAATACAACGATGCATGACTGCAATGGAAAACATGGAGGAAAAAAAATCAAAATTTGGATGGACTGTTTTCCCCCCCATCCGTCATAGAGCCATAACCTGAACCTGGATGTTGCTCCCGTAGATTTTGTCGTTACATGGAGCTTTCAAAAATGACCATCCTTGAGAAAAGGTTTAACCATGTTGATGAGGTTATTGAAGAAGTGGTTAAAAGTGTTCATTTCAGATTTACAGAAGGAAGGTACGTGGTGTTTTTTACTGTGTTCCAAATACAGTGATGCACATATTTTAATAAGAATCCTGTATCTTTATATTAATATACAGGCAGTCCCCGGGTTACGTACGAGATAGGGACTGTAGGTTTGTACTAAAGTTGAATTTGTATGTAAGTCAGAACAGGTACATTATTTTAATAAATGCTATTGTTGACCGACTGTAACCAAGTGCTCTGCCAATGAATGATGGAGTTTCACCTCTCTGACCTTTTTATTATTTCTACTTTATTTTCAATGGTGATGGTTTTTCTCTTCTTTGCTGTATCACCAGCACTTGCATCAGATTTGTGTTTCAGAGACATTCTTGAAGGGTGAAGACAAAAGGTTAAGATGACTTCTTCTGCACAGCGCTATACATGCTATCACAGCAGGAAGGCACCCGTCAACACATCTGATGTACTGACAACAGACAACTTCCTGCTATGTGCTTAACAGTACAAGCAGGCTTACTATTTAAAATGACTGCGGGCGGCGAGGGGGGGTTCATCACTCGCCCACCACACAGTCATCTCCACTATAGTATGCTGCCTGCAGCTTCCGCCCACCGAGAACGAACACGGTGCGGCCAAAGGCGGGTAGTGAATCGCCCAACCCCAATTCAACAGGCAGCCATCCCAGGCACACTACAATGCTACCCCCGCTGCCCCGTTCACCCTCAGTGGCCTCCGTTCAGTCACAATCGGGTCACTGCTTGCAGTATTACCAGCCATGTGTGCTGGGCAGGCAGTGAAATGCCCCCTTCCGCTCCATCCAGCCTGCGTCTAGTCAGGAGCAGTAGCTGCGGCGGCGTAGTGCGCGGGCAGTGAACCATCATCCTGCACACGAGCGATAGCTGTGGCTCCGGTGACTATGGACCACGGGTCACCGCTTGCCGCCGGGAGCCGCCCGAGGGACATTACGCTGTGCGAGCAGCGAAATCGCCCCTCTCCAGCCACCGCTTGCAGCATCCCCAGGCCGAAGATGACGGAGCGGCAGTTACTGAGGTGCATGCGTCGCAGCTGCGTCCTTGTTTGTATGTCGTAGGTTAGATGTCTGTAACCTGGGGACTGCCTGTATTGTACATCTACTTGTTTGAGTTTGTTAAAATATTTATGTAATGCTTTCTTAGCATTTAAAAAAAATAATGTTACAGAATTTTTTGGGCAAATCTTGTATTTGACTTGAAGTAGAAGCTAAAGGAAACACTAAAACGTGCTGAGTGAAGTGCTGAATGGAAAAAACAAATGCAGCCCCAGTGGATGTGTAGTCCCATTTTACACAGGCTGTTTAAGGATGCCTTTAACTTAAATGCTACATATGCTTCAGTATGTGTCATGTCTGCTGAGCCTGTTGCTTAGCTAAAAATCAGACATTTCTGGGTAAGATGTGGGACGTTTTTCCTAAATCGTTCTAGATTAATATACTAAATTGAAAATTGGACAGTATATCGCATTTTATGCTTATTCATGAAATGTGTAGACAAAATCATTCCTAGAACAGCACTTTGGTGCATTGGTTATCACTGTGTCTTGCAGGTTCTGCATCCTAGTATTAATCCTGCGCCCCATTGTTGACCGTCTGTAGTTTGCACCTTATCCCCTTGTATGCATGGCTTTTCCGTGAGTGCTCTACTTTTCCATCATATCCCAAAGACATTCATGTTATGTTGTTAAGATGCCCAGTCTGTCACTGTGTGTGTGTGTGTGAAAATATACCCTACAAACAACTGTTGCCTGATGTTGCTGCCATTGGTACAGACTCCTAGTAATTCTAAATTGGATTGAGCGGATTTGTAGTTAAACCTTCAAACTTAAAATTACTTTTTATTACGATTTACTTTAGACATTTCTCTTCATAACCAGAAAAGTAATCCTTCAGCGTTTAATTTTGGCGATTTGGTGAGTTTGATGCCACATGAATGAAACAAAAAGCATACTTAATGCATACTCAAATGTAAGCGGGTCTAAATAAAGTGTACACTGTTAATCGTTACGTTGAACTGCTGAGATGCTTATGGAATAAGGGATAAAAAAAACGTTGGGAATAGTGGCACAAGGAAGACTGAATTCGGCACCTTGACGGTGTACCTGCACACACCTTGTTAAGTGAAAGACTTTTTGATCAAAAACAATGTGGTTGTTGCTTTGCAAAACCATATTTACCAGATTTCATTCCCTGTGAAATTTTGCTCCCAAAATTAAAATTGAGACCAAGGAGAAGGTGATTTTCTACCATGTTACAAATACAGGAAAACACTCTGTAGGCTGTAGACACAGTAACAAAAGATGAGTACTGCAGATGTTAACAGTATTGTGAGAAGCATTGGGACAAGTGTATTGCATCTCGAGAAGAGTATTTTGAAGGTAACTAAAAGTAAATTATTGTCGTCTTTATAATACATTTTTCTTTCAAACAAGGGACATTTTTACCATAAATCTCGTAGGAATTTGTGAATTGTGTCTGTAATTGTACAAGAATCAGTGTAATTTACCAGTGGGATTAGTAGCATTACTGCCTCACAAATACCCCATTCTGGGTTTGAATTGTGCGAGTCATTCTGTGTTGATTTGCATGTTCTACAAAATAGGTTTTCATTCATGTACTCCTCTTTTCCTTCTCTCATCTTCAGACAAGTGCATGTTATGTTTATTGACAATTCTAAATGGCCTCCTTGATGAGTTGTTGCAATGGGCTGGTACCCTTGCCATGGCTGTTTTCTGTCTTACACCTGTGCTTTTGAGATCGGCATAGGGCCCCCATCCCCTTGAACTAGATTAGATATATTTGAGAAAGTTGCATTTTATCTGAGTAGATAAAGTCACGAAAAACTAGTTTTTGATAATTTTAAAGATGCTGATGGATGTTTTGCTGACATTCTGTTGCAGATTATAAATTAGTGTTTTTGTTCACATTATAGTGTTGAAGAGAAAATACTCTTTATATGCTACATTTGTGCACATTAAATGCATTTAGCAATTTAGTTATGTAGATTCCAAACAACAAATAATTCACAAAAGTAAAAATACAGATGTGTTAATTCATGCTGCCTTTAAAATTCTTTATTTTTATATTCCATCAGCCGATGCCTACCTTCTTATGATCTCAATAATAATGAGGTCAGATTACAAAAAGAATATCTTTTGGATTGGCCAATATTGGAAAATATTGTTAAATTGCATTTTATTTTGGCCTCCGTTTCTGATTACACTATAAGGATGTATGCACTAGCAACATTATTGAAACGAAACATTCATTTGTCCTTGGTGTAGCTGTTACTTGACTGCTGTTGAAAGTAGAAATGTGTATAGACAATACGGTATGTGGCTGAACATCTGTGTGGATAGGGCTGGTAGTAGAGTACCAGATGCAACACTTCTTTAGCAAAAGCAAGAACATACTGCAAGTGCAGAAAAATGTCTGCATATAACAAAGCAAGTTCTAAGTATGTTTATACTGTACATATCTGTTAAATCTGTTGCATGGAAGTATAATTGGATTAGTTCTGTTTAGAGTAGCATGTTTTAAGTGTCATTTGAGTTAAAAGATGAAAACATCTCCCTATTATAAAAAAATAAAAATCTTGGCAGGGAGACCTGGGAGATGAGACTTGATCCTCTCGGAAGACAATTTGATGTCCCACGAGAGACACTTTAACGTTCCGTGAGACAGAAGGACAGCTGCTGTACAGGCTTTTAAATGATTGACGTGCAGAGTGACAAGCAGAATGCGCACCTTGGCAGCAGGAGAACAAAGCCAGCAGCTGATCAGTCCGCATCTCTTTAGCGTGTATTCAGTTCACCCCCTACACAACGCGAGCGGGAGACACGCAAAGTGGCAGGAGCGTAGCGGGCCCCAGTGTTTTGGGGTGGTGGGATTGGTTGAGCGAAGCAAACGAGACTTGAGGACGACTCACAAGACTATACATTACAACCTTAGGAAGCAATGTCAGCCCTACTTACAAACAATTTAAAACAAGTTCACGGACATCTAACCTTGCAGTTGTTGGAATGCTTTTGGCAGACACGCTTAATGTTCTTCCAGCTCTTAAAACAGCAACAAGCAGAACACACAGCTTGCCAGCAGATAATCCGAGTGCATCTCCTTAGCGTGTGTTCCGCCCCCCCCTTCACAAAGCGAGCGGCAAAGACATGAAGTGGCAAAAGGACAGCTGCTGTACAGGCTTTTAACTGATCAACGTGTAGCGTGACAAGCAGAAAATGCACCAGGAGAACAAAGCCAGCAGCTGATCCGTTAGCATCTCCTTAGCGTGCGTTCATACATTCCACGAGAAAGAGATTTAACGATGCCCGGGGCCGGAAATGAAGGACAAATATTGTTTTTACAAATGTTTAAAAGTAAAAGTGAAAATAATGCATATGTAACAATTCCCATGAAAATAACAATCTCTTTAAATTGTTTATCCAAACCCGGGGGTGGGCGACTGAAGTGAGCAGGGGACGGAGCTCCCTAGTATAATCAAATAACGTTCACCTGCAGGTTGGCATCAAATGGGGTACCAAACTCTGAGAGGTTATATACTTTTTCATTATTGTGTTTCCCACATTTCTGGTTGAATGAGGGCAGATTTAAATGTATTCATCATGCTGTTAAAGTAAGAATGTATTAAACATTTAACTGTTGCTATTATAAGTGAAGTATGAAAGCAGATACTATATTGTAGTTTTGTGTGGTCTCTCTCCTCATCATTATCAATGTGTTGTCAATGGGTTGATGATGTCCTAAGAGAACTGCACAACAAAAGTCTGAGATATTCCAATGTCTGCATTTATATTCAAAAAGCATATGATGGGCAATATAATTAAGTATATGCCTTGAAAACCTTTATCCTGCTGTATTAATTTTGAAACTGAAATTAAGTTTTGCATAAGAATGGACTGGATTACTGAATTCATATGCAGTTATTGTAGTTTTATTTATAATTATATTGTTTCATGGTTTAGTTTAAACTTGATGTATATAAATGGATTGAACTTAAATTCTCATGTTAGTCATTTTTTAGAAAGATGTGATAATATCATACCATTGTGCCTCTGGCAGTTTCCATCTATAATTGTCCCTCATCATAATTTATAAGTTTTGTCAGTATCCCACGAAGGTAGGTTGTTTTTTGTCTCCACTCAATGAATGTCAAGAATACATTTCTTTCCGATAAAATGGGGGAATTTCCTAGTATGTTCTTTGAAAGGAAAAGTGGGGGAAACATCAAATGTAGGAGTAGTTCTGTTTTGTCAGCACAGGGAGGCATATGTAGCAAGGAATCTTGCAGGTGAAAGCAATTTTGTAGCAGTCACCTTGTTGCTAGGAAACTGATACTGAATACTCTGGTACAAATTAAAGAAGAGGTATGTGCTACTGTATATATAACTATAAGAACATGTTAATAAACATTTTAGAGTTGTAAGGATTTAGAGTGGACAATTAGGGTACACTCTTTACTTTGGGCAGAAGTAGAACATTTAAATATAGCTGATTAGTCTTTTAGTTTATGTAATTTAACCAAACTATATTGATTTCTATTAGATAATGGCACTTCCTTGCCCTGTGATATATTTTCCATCCTAAAAATATACAATGGCTCCTGGAGTACTATTACTAAATACTCATTCCGTATACTGCATAGAGAAGAATAATTTTGTCGCATTCTGTGGGGAAAAAGCGGGACAAACATTTAGTTTATGCATCTTTTAGAAAAGGGCTGCATGGTGACGCAGTTGGTTGCGCTGCTGCCTCGCAGTTAGGAGACCCAGGTTCACTTCCCGGGTCATCCTTGCGTGGAGTTTGCATGTTCTCCCTGTGTCTGCGTGGGTTTCCTACGGGTACTCCGGTTTCTTCCCACAGTCCAAAGACATGCAGGTTAGGTGCATTGGCGATTCTAAATTGTCCCTAGTGGGTGTGGGTGTGGGGGTGTGTGGGTGTGCTGGTGCCCTGCCCGGGGTTTGTTTCCTGGCTTGCGCCCTGTGTTGGCTGGGATTGGCTCCAGCAGACTCCCGTGACCCTGTAGTTAGGATATAGCGGGTTGGATAATGGATAGATGGATCTTTAAGATACTAAAATCTGGAGCTCTTAATTTCAAAGCTGTGTATACTGTTGGTATTTGTACAAGAGCTAATTGTTAAAACAAACATTAAGTATATATACACACATGCAGTGCAAACAAGACTGGAGGGACGTTATTCATAATATTTGTAGTAATGTTAAGAATTTTTCATTTAAATGTCAGTGGATTGTTATGAAATTTAAGTTACTTTTTAGATGTTATGTAGGCCAGATATAAATAATGATAAAAAATTAGTCTGTAGAATAACTCCTACAGAAATTAAGTGCAGTACATTTAAAACTATTGAATGATTTCTTGTACTCAGTTCTGTAATTGAACTCCTCAGTAAATATACCTGGAAGGCACATATATACTGTGCTTGATTACTTTGTAGCCATTTTGGCAGTATGTATATTTTAGATATTTCAGATGGCAAGGGCCTGCGATGACAACTGAGATGACTTTTATGTCATTATATTCTAGGTTTGAAACTTTCTTTCAAACTTGCCTTCAAATGATAAAATAAATAGTAATTGGTGCATGATATATTCTGTTTTGTTAGGAAGTATATTGTGGTTGCTTGACATTCAGTGGGATTTAAAGAAATAATAACACAAAGTTCACAGATTAAGTTATTTTTACAATTTTAGAAACCTCTGTTGTTTAAGTGAAATTTACATATTTCTCTTAATTTATTTAGGTTTTTTTTTTAATATCTGAAAAGCCTAGCATGTTGCCACTGCAAGCCTCATTGTTAGAGGAGCGGAAATAAGTGATAACATTTGAGTTTATTTTTGCTGAATGACTTAGCTTCAAAGGTACTGTGATCTTTCCATTGTATTTACTGTAATAAACTGTGGACCATTGAAGTGTACTTTAATTTTTTTCAGATTCGTATACAAAACAATAAACAATTCCACCCAACACATTGGCATTTGATATTTCTGAGCATCTGTTTTTTTTACTCTAGTTAAGAAATTCTTGGCTTTATTGAAAACCTTCTAAATTTGTTTTTTAAATATTTAATATTTTATGTATTTAAATAGTTGCAGGCAAAACTAGATATTTTACTCTATCTAGCCTAAAATTGATCTTTATAAATTTTTGTGCCACAGAGATAGCATGCATTTATATAATGGTGACATACTTATGAAATGGCTCTTCTTTCATGTAAATGTATGAAGAAAGGAGCTGCTTGTAAGCATAGTTTATCATATTTTATTCAGAAAATGGGTATTTAGAATACTATATTAGTTGGAACAGTTAATTGAAGGCTTCAAAGAAAAAAAATTTTTGTAACAGATTTAAAGGTAAATAACTGTAGCCTGTAAATCATTCAGTACTGATTATAATAAAATAGACTGATTCTTGCACGACGTCCTCCTAAATATGAGCATTTCTAGTGTTGCTACAGGCTGATTCTTTTCCAGCCATTTTAATTATTTTTGGAATGAACCACAACTTCAAAAACTTTTGCTTGCAGTCTAATTCTTTTGGTTGCTACCTGGGCCTTGTAGCCATGAATGAGGAGAGGATGTAGACTGACCAATAAATGAAAAGCTACAAGAGATGCCCCACCCAATGTCTCTTGTTAAATAAAATGAATACATTCACATTGAGTATTACTTTATAAAGGAAAATTAAAGTGCTTAAAAAACCTCAGAAGTACTCATGGGCTTTGGTAAGAGAATAATAACCCTGTTGCAGCTCCACTAGGAACAGAGAGAGAGAAATAAAAACATAAGAGAAGAAATGCTTCCGGTTTTAAAGGAGTTTATTTTAAAAGGAGTGAAAGGAAGAACTGTGCACTACCAGCCTACCTGTGAGCAGAAAAAGTAGTCCAGCTGCAAGCCAAGCCATCAATTGCAATAATTTTTAAAGCATCAAGAACACACTAACATCAACAGTGTCTTCTATTTGATGATGAACATTGTTTATTGTATTCACAATTTTGTGTTCTGAAACTAAAAGTTCTGACCCAATTTTTTATTTACTGGAGAATGGAAATCTCAACTTTCTCTGTTCTTAGTTTGCTCGGTATCTGGCTATAAACTCACTGTTGATTCCAAGCCTGTGTTATAAAACATGCCAGTGCAGGAAAACTTACTCTATCTCATTGTGTATGTCATCAGAGTGTACCCAAAGGGGAGGACTGATGAAAATGTGTTTGGCAACCCATTTTACCTGTTTTGCCAGAGGTTGCTTTGCTATTTGTAATATTGGACTTGATTTAACTCGTATTATCATTTCACAAGGAAGTTATATTGTAATCTTGTGTTTTCTGTAGATGCTGGGGCTGAGGTCCTAATACTGTAGTTTTATAATTTCCTAAATGGCTTTTAATTTCAAATCAATTAAATGTTTATACATTTTTTTTTCTCATATGTACTATCAATTAAATTTATAGATTACTGATAAACTGAATAAGTACTAGTTATGTTTCACATCCACCATGGAGGAAATAAATCACACAAAGCCATGCTTCAAGCATTCTGTGGGGCAAAGGTCAGCAAAGCTTGTGCATTATCGGCACCTACAGCATTACTCTATACTGTAGCTTTTAACATCATTTGCCACAGCACTTAAACCATAAACATATCCTAACAATATTCCTGTCATTATTTATTAAAGTTCAATCTTCTTTAAGGCCCAGGGGATTAATTTCATGCTTCTCTTGTTTGTTCTGTATATTGGCAAATTGCCTTTTGCAGTAACTTACTTGGTTCTACTATTTTATAGTAATATTCTAGAATATACACCTATGGATTCTTTTCACTACACTACAAAATTAAATATAATAATGCGAACAATCCTTCAGATAAATGCTTCATATTCAAAGTTCGTCAAAAAATTCAAAAACAAGTGTGTTAATGTACCATTTCTTCTTTAATGAGTTACATCATCTGAAATTTTAACAGAACTATTGTTTGACATGCTTACTGCCACATGATGCTTTTGATTGACGGTGAGGTAATAGGGAGTGTGGGAATCTGACAACCTTATGGTAAAATAATATTTACCTTTAACATTTGCACCATTGTAAAAAAAGAGGGTGATAATTAAAACACAGAAAGAACACAATGGCTTTTTGCTCTTAGGTGTTAGTATGTAAAATTTAGTGTGTCACTTTTGTGTGTTAGTTATACATGTTTTAACTTTTATTAAATACTTGAATGTCCAAATTAATTGGAAAAGGATCTTATTTTTGCTGTAGCCTAAAATACTGTCCTTGCAGTATTTGTGTTTGCACTGTAAAAGATACTCTTGACCCATGTTTAGTCATATTTGTTAGCTGTAAAAAAGTACATTCACAGCAAAGGTGCCGCATGAGTTAGGAAATGTACAATAATTGAAGATACACCATAATATAAAGTTGCATTTGATAATAGGAAGGGTGGTACCACAGTTATTTTTGTCCACATTTTAAAAATGTGGTGACTGGTTAATCACATAAAGACTGACATAATTTGTGTCATAAAAATGTTCAAATGATGATGTATAAAAGGAAGCAGCCGTGCTCCCTTGTGTGTTTCATTAGCTTTCTTTAACATTAAGCAGTACTTGCTCAAGGGGTATTTATTCACATTGCTGCTGTTATAAATACTAGCTGTGATACCTGTCTAAGATGGGTTGAAATCAGAATAATCAACATCGATCTCGGGGTAACATTTGCAGTGCACCATCTATTGGAAAATATTTAGTAATGCATGAAGTAATAAAATGCCTTGCATTTGTCATTCCAACAGATGGCACATCACAACCATTTATATAAATCATTTTAGTACTACAAATGTTTGTGAAGTGCCATCTGTTGGAATGTCAAATATAAGGCATTTTATTACTAAAGATGCTTGTGGATGCGCCATCTGTTGGACTGATAGAGAAAAAAGCAACCAGATACACAAACACACAGTCATTTATACTTTTGTTAAGGTGGATGATTGTTGGGCATTTTAGTGTTACATTTGTTTAAGAAACAAGTAGTTAATGTGTGTATCCAAAACTATTAAACCAGTCTGTGCAGTATTGAAGAGTCTGAATAGATGTTAAGCAGTATCATGCACCATGAATTAATCTCTTCAAAATGTTTAAACACATGGTTTTTGCTACAGCAGAATAACTGAAAACATTTAGCTAAGAATGCAATTACATAAAAATTGAAGACTGTTTTCCTTTACATTCTTAATACATTTTTGTGTTCTGAATATTAATTTAGGTTGAATTGTTTAAATTTAAGGATTAACTTCCAGAGTGTGCTGGAATAATACTCCTGGAAACAGCTAAAACATTTTGAAAAAAAAAAATTGCCAGTTGTGTTAAATTTGCTTGATGCTTCTGTCATCTACAATGTTATTAGCAGCCTGATTAGATATGGAAGCAGTATAGGGCACAATTTAAGCAGGAGATTTTATTCTCTGCTGCTTCAGTATGCGATAATCAAGTGTTTCATTCTACTTTTACTTATACATTGTTTACAATATGAAAGTTATTTCATACCTACCCATATTGAAAATGTGTTTTGCATCCTTTGATCAACTATAAGTCAAGTATAGACTTAGAGCTGCACAATATTTTATGTGCAAGTTTTAAACTTTGTCAAAAACAATTTGCCCGACTTTCCAAGCCTTTATTAAATATTTACGCTTGAATGTGTTACTTAGTAATGATGTAGATGTTGATGGTATTTCTGAGCTTTATCAGCTAATTTTACAGTGCCTTCCTCTAGGAAGAAATTAACCAGTGATGAGATAGGTACCTTTCAATTAATATCTTAGGCAAGGAATTTAAAGGAATTCATTCGGAAAGTTCCACAGTAAGACTATTCACTTATTTCACTTTAGGCAAGATTAGAACAGGACTTCTTGTCAACATGTGCAATAAAACCAATGCTTTACTTTCGCTAAATAGATGAAATTCTTATAATCTGGACCGCAAGCGTAAAAGACCTTCTTTGCTTCCATAGGAATTGCAATTCATTCCACCCCAACATAAAACTTAAATTATTCACAAACAGAAATCAGCTTTCTGGACACTACCATTCACATAAAGGACGGTACGGTACCGCTATGACCTCTATTTTTCACAAACCAACAGACAGACAGACATATCTAAGAAATGACAGTTTCCACCCAAAACATATACGGAACTCCATCATCTGCAGCCAGGCAATACGTTACAATCGCATTTGCTGAGACCCAATGGATCGGGACACACAACTGCAGAAACTCAGGACAGACTTCATTAAACAAGGATACACTTCCAAATCAACCGACCTACAAATCAGGAGAGCTACAGTTATACCCAGAGAAAACCTTCTGGAATACAAAGGTGCAGAAACCAAGAACCGGGTCCCACTAGTTGTAACGTATCATCCACATCTGGAAATGCTTTGCAAAATTATGAAAGAGTTTCAACCCATGGTACAGAAAGACAATAAACTGAAGGATATATTCCCAGAACCTCCCCTCCTTGCATACAGACAACCACCAAACCTCAAACAACTGATTGTCCAAAACTGTGTGTGGCTCAGCAGCAAGTGGCACATCTCCCAGCCTACAGAACCGGTGTGGCCCCTGTGCACATATCTACATGACAGATCAGGTAGTTATACCACATTGCCAGCAGGAGCATAAAATAAAGGGTCTGTTCACATGCAAATCTGCTAATGTGGTCTACCTAATCATGTGCATAAGGTGCCCCAACACTGGACTGTATGTATGGAAAACTGGTCAGACACTGCGCCAGCGAATGAACTCACATAGATTTCATATTAATCAGAACAGCATTGATCTTCCGGTGGCAGCACATTTTAACAGTAATGGCCACAGCATAAAGGATCTGAGGGTCACTGTGCTTGTGGGTAATTTCAATACCCAACAGGAGCGGAGAGAATGGGAATACAAACTTATGCTTAAATTCAACACTCTACAAAATGGTCTTAATATAGACAAGAGTTTTATGAACACATATGTGAACTAACAGACTGATTGACCAGTTGACTACATCAGAGGCCTATCTTACAGACAGTGCACTTCAAAAAAAACTTTACAGGACTTTCTCTAGTGATGGTTATCTTATCTCTACATTTTATTAGTTCATTGTTCTCTTCTTTCAGGCTTAATTCATCTCGGGTGTATTCATTTTGCTAACATTTTAACAAAAAGGTTGTTAAGATAAAAAGAAGAAAATCACTGTCTTTCCAATATAAGCAAGAGTATTTTTCAGTTTCTTTGTTACACCTTGCCTGATGAAGGGGCCTTAGCTCCCTCGAAAGCTTGCATTTGTAATCTATTTAGTTAGCCAATAAAGGGTGTCATTTCACCCTACTGTCTCCTGTATCAATCTATGGCTAACACGGTACAACACTCTACTGCCATGTTCACTTATTTGTCAGAGAGTATTGTACTTTCAGTTACTTTTAATTTGTAATTGCATTATCAGGAGTATTCTTACTTATTTGGCTGACAACTTTATCCAAGGTGACTTTTGTTACATTTCTTTAGTTTTCCAGCTATATTGCAGGCAGGTGAAGTAACTTGCTCATGCTCAAACAGTGTCAGGGTTTGAAGTCCAGAATTCAAAACTGTAACCTGTATGCCACACAGACTGATTAACACCAGATATTATAAGATTATGCATTGATGTAGCTATTGTGATAATTCTGTGATGCAGTTGGTAGTCATATTTTGCAAAATTGGAAGAGAGTCCTAACACATCCACTATAACCCAATGGAAAACAATGTTTGAAGCTAGATTAAATTTTTCGTGAGAGGAATGGTGCAAAGCTTTTGTCAGAATTTTGCAAGAAATTTTCAATGCTTTTTTTTATTCTTTTAATGTTTAATTTGCATATGGAACAATCTAGTTTAGAAAGCAAAACCCATTAGGAGATAATGTTTTTACAATATATATTTTCTGGAATGTTGTACATTTTTACTTATTGTGATTTTATCATAAGCTGAGTAAAATATAATAAACACTCATCATCTTTTAGACTTTTACCTGTACAGTTTGCTCCCCTGAGCAATTATGTGTCATACTTACTCTACCATTCTGTCTTTCTTACAACGATTCATAAGAGGGGACACGGAAACATACATTTACCCATCTGTAGTCAATTTTTCATTATGACTAAAACATTGTGTTTTTCTTTCAAATTGTTTTTCCATATGCAAATACTCTTTGACACTGCTTTACTGTAAATGTAATTAAAACCATTCTGCCCTTGAGATGCATGGCTATTTAAATGACAATTTCTTTACTTAATGCAAAACACAACCATGTCAACAAAATCATATTATATCATGCAGATTTGAAGAGTTTAGTTTTAAAAACAGAACTTATGTTCAGTTTTTGTAGAAGTTTATCTGATCTATTAAGCTGCTTACACATGTACGACCAAGTATCAAAATGCAGTATAAATAGCAGATTTTAATCAGGAGCAGCTAGGATCCTGTACTTGTACCTTTCCAAAATTT
>JANRMT010062813.1:2346429-2366628 GCA_026402145.1 Polypterus bichir lapradei
ACAAATTAAAGTCACGTGCACAAACCCCAAAGTCACAGTCCTGGCCACAATGCCTTTCTTCGGGCCGCCTCCACTCTCCTCTCTTGCCTCGTCCTCTTTCCACCCGATTCTAGCCCTGAATGAAGGGAGACGGCCCCTTTTATAGTCTCCTAGATGAGCTCCAGGTGATTCCCGGCATTCCCCTCTTGGCCACGCCCCAGCGTGGCGGAAGTGCCGGCTGTTCTCCCGGCAGCTCTCCAGGTGTCCTTATAAATCTTCCCCCCAGCACTTCCTGGTGTGGCGGAAGTGCTGAGGTCACAGGTCCCCAAGGCATTGGGGCGCCTCCTGGCGGTGACCATGGGCCCCTACAGGGTGGGGCTTCCATGCCCTCAACCCGTGGCCCCCAGAGCGACCAGGAAGGCAGCCCCCACGTGATCCAGGGTGGGCGTAGACCCACATCCGGTTCCTCACGGCGTCCCGGCCGGGCCGTAGCCCCTGGCATCCCTGACACTGGTTATTCAGATGCCCCCGAAAACATTGCTCTAAAGATCATTAAGGTGTAGAAGCTCCTCTGCCTTGCATTGTTCATTTATTTTTCTGCACCTCATTGATGGTAATGTGAGGGACATTTGGTCTGAATAATGGAGACATCTGGAGAATTCTGTGACCTAAATCTACTTACCACCTGCTGTAGTGGAAACTGTACAATAGGTTGTTAGATGCTAGGAAGTTAAATTTTTATCACATTTTGTAATCAATTTGTATTGTTTTTTTTTTTTTTTTTTGATCGATTTATAAATAATTGTTAAGGAGATACTCTGCTTGATAATATAAACAGTAATGGAAGGACGGATTACTTTTAAAAATGTATTATTTGATAGGGGACCAAAGAATTTCTAGAATTCCTGAAAAAGCAAAAGAAAAAAGAAACCTTAATTTAGCAGATAACTTTATCCAGGGCAACTTACAAAACAAGTTGTAATACATACAAGAATGAAGGTGCAAGTATCAAAGCTACATATAATACAATCAAAGTGAGCACAAGGGAGTATAACTACTATATACAGTGGTGTGAAAAACTATTTGCTCCCTTCCTGATTTCTGATTCTTTTGCATGTTTGTCACACAAAATGTTTCTGATCATCAAACACATTTAACCATTAGTCAAATATAACACAAGTAAACACAAAATGCAGTTTTTAAATGATGGTTTTTATTATTTAGGGAGAAAAAAAATCCAAACCTACATGGCCCTGTGTGAAAAAGTAATTGCCCCCTTGTTAAAAAATAACCTAACTGTGGTGTATCACACCTGAGTTCAATTTCCGTAGCCACCCCCAGACCTAATTACTGCCACACCTGTTTCAATCAAGAAATCACTTAAATAGGAGCTGCCTGACACAGAGAAGTAGACCAAAAGCACCTCAAAAGCTAGACATCATGCCAAGATCCAAAGAAATTCAGGAACAAATGAGAACAGAAGTAATTGAGATCTATCAGTCTGGTAAAGGTTATAAAGCCATTTCTAAAGCTTTGGGACTCCAGCGAACCACAGTGAGAGCCATTATCCACAAATGGCAAAAACATGGAACAGTGGTGAACCTTCCCAGGAGTGGCCGGCCGACCAAAATTACCCTAAGAGCACAGAGACGACTCATCCGAGAGGTCACAAAAGACCCCAGGACAACGTCTAAAGAACTGCAGGCCTCACTTGCCTCAATTAAGGTCAGTGTTCACGACTCCACCATAAGAAAGAGACTGAGCAAAAACTGCCTGCATGGCAGATTTCCAAGACGCAAACCACTGTTAAGCAAAAACAACATTAGGGCTCGTCTCAATTTTGCTAAGAAACATCTCAATGATTGCCAAGACTTTTGGGAAAATACCTTGTGGACTGATGAGACAAAAGTTGAACTTTTTGGAAGGCAAATGTCCCGTTACATCTGGTGTAAAAGGAACACAGCATTTTAGAAAAAGAACATCATAGCAACAGTAAAATATGGTGGTGGTAGTGTGATGGTCTGGGGTTGTTTTGCTGCTTCAGGACCTGGAAGGCTTGCTGTGATAGATGGAACCATGAATTCTACTGTCTACCAAAAAATCCTAAAGGAGAATTTCCGGCCATCTGTTCGTCAACTCAAGCTAAAGTGATCTTGGGTGCTGTAACAGGACAATGACCCAAAACACACCAGCAAATCCACCTCTGAATGGCTGAAGAAAAACAAAATGAAGACTTTGGAGTGGCCTAGTCAAAGTCCTGACCTGAATCCAATTGAGATGCTATGGCATGACCTTAAAAAGGCGGTTCATGCTAGAAAACCCTCAAATAAAGCTGAATTACAACAATTCTGCAAAGATGAGTGGGCCAAAATTCCTCCAGAGCGCTGTAAAAGACTCATTGCAAGTTATCGCAAACGCTTGATTGCAGTTATTGCTGCTAAGGGTGGCCCAACCAGTTATTAGGTTCAGGGGGCAATTACTTTTTCACACAGGGCCATGTAGGTTTGGATTTTTTTTTCTCCCTAAATAATAAAAACCATCATTTGAAAAACTGTATTTTGTGTTTACTTGTGTTATATTTGACTAATGGTTAAATGTGTTTGATGATCAGAAACATTTTGTGTGACAAACATGCAAAATCATCAGAAATCAGGAAGGGGGCAAATAGTTTTTCACACCACTGTAATTATGCCTATAGCTAGACTAAGACAAAAAACAAAAATCAATATTCTAAACTCTTTGCCAGTACAACAGCAGCTATCTTGTAGGAGAAAAGCTTAGCAGACCCAGAATATTTTAAGAAAAGATATTTTTTTTCAAAAGACACCTATTGACTTAAACCAATCTAATGTAGAACCTCTAATTATAAGTTTCTAAAGAGAAGATACAAGCAGGGAGTGGTTAACAGTATTGAAAGCTGATGAAAGGTCAAGGAGGATAAGGACAGAAGAGAGAGCAGCAGCTTGAGCAGATCTAAAAGCATTTGTGACAGAAAGCAGTTTAGCATCAGAGGAGTGACTTTTTTTGAGTCACCTTCAAAATACTCTCCTTAAGGTAAAACAACAATTCATTGAAGCTGTAAGGCATCTGTGGGAAAGCATCAGGAAAAAACAGCTCGTGAAGCTGCACACCCACTTTTTTTTTTTTTAAATAACAATATGACATGACAATTTTGGGGATTTTCGGATCACCCCTTTGTATGCATTTTATTTATACATACAAGTATGTGTTCAGGAGTCAGACGCATGCAAAACTTGTTACAATTAATAACTGTCGGGGCTTTCACATATTTCAGTGGGCACAAAGTCCACCCACATCTATAAGTGCACTTGGTGAATAGTTATCTTTTTATACTTGCATCGTTGTTGCACAGTTTGCACATGTACGTTTCTGCTTCTCCTTGAAAGCATCCATGTTTGTTGATTGTACATGTGCCAGAAGGAGAGCACATACAGTATGTAAAACTGTGTGGACACCTTCCCAGATGAATACAGTGTTTCATATTAACATGACATAAAGGTGACATCACTTAGTCCACATGCAAAATGTGCATGTAGACAGATTGACCGTTCCCTGACAGTAGAGTGGGGCTCCTGTGATAGTAACAGTGTTTAGGCTGTTCTCAGGCAGCCTTTCCCTATGGTTAACATGCATGTTAAACCTGTCATTGACTGAGACTTGCAGTATATGAGCAAAACATGCTACTACTGCCCAGTTAACAAGGTTGGGTAAATCAGCAGCCACAATGTTTTATGAGCACATTCAGCCACTCCAAGTTCCAATATGTACAGTTAGTTTTTTCACCAGGCTATCAGCTGTATGTCTGTATGACCACTGATTTAATCTGACAATCTTATTTGTGACACAACTTTTTGTCTAGACATTCAGTCGTGTTTGAACTTATTGGTTGTGGATAGTGTGTTTTCCAGTTCTTTTTTTTTTTCTCTGATCGCCAGTGCTGTTGACACAGTAGGTTGCTGCATTATAACCTTGGAAACTGCATGCCTGATTAGTATATGGTAATACATTGAAGGTGGGATGAGTTAACATTTCTGAGAAGTATTACACAGTTTAAAGTACAGTTTGTCACCCTTTTGCCTTTAATTTTCACAAACTAAGCTTTGTTTTCCATGCATTGTTTTCGTTGAAGGCATTCATTCTTTCTAAGTATATTAAAAAAAAATCTGGCAATAAAGTAGCTTACTGCCATCCTTTTTGTATTTAAGCATGTATTTGAACAGGTCTCAGAATTTGTCAGGATTATGTGTTGGAGTTCTGCTAGACAATTGCATTTCCCAACGCAAATTTAATCATATAATCGATTTATTTTTTTGTTTTAATGCTTAATGTATGTTAACCAAGCAGTGGCTCATAATTAATGTCCCTAGTAGGTACCAGTGACTAAGATAATACAGCAAAGTTAGAAAAAGTAGTCTTGTAAAAAGAGAATTTTATTCAAATGTAGTTAGTCTCTTCTTAAAGGTTAGATGGAACAAGCATCAGTAACTACTGCTGTTTCTTGGACTTTAGTAGTGATAGTATTTATTTATTTTTTTTAAAGAACTTTAATAGTCTAGTAGTTCCCTTTCAGACATACATTTTCTTTTGTGTTCCAGATGGTGAACTTTGGTTGTAGGGAGTGGTATTTCCTGCTGTATCAAGGGTGTAACAGATTAAGTCATAACGGTTAGGAAATGGATTATTAACAATATACCCACAATAACCATGAAATACTTTTCATAAGTTGTTAAATGCATTTTAGTTTATTTCTACCTAGAATATATTTATTTGTTATTATTTAATAAACTGTTATGTTTTACATATGTATTTGTTTAATGTATAGCTTGGTCAATTCTTAATAGGCCTCTTTCAGGGGATCTGTTTTTAGTTATAAGCTAATACTGTTTTGTCAATAGGCCAGATTTTGAAGTCATTATGGGAACGACCTCTTATTTGCTGTGTTTAAAATCATAATTCTTAGAATATTCTTATTCTGTTTTGCACAATACAATTATTTAAAACACATGTTGTACACTGTATATGGAATTAACTGTTATAGTGGTGGGTGAGGCCTAACAGCAAAAATGCACTGGGAAACTTTCTGTTGCATAACTTGTAATCAATATTTGTTTTGCAATCTAAAAGGCAGTTACCTAATACAAATTGAATGTAACCATAGAATCCCAAAGCTTAAGAAAAGGTTCTGAGGAATATTTGTTATTCAAAGAAAAGGTGAAAACTGTGCTTGATTTCTAAAGCATTAATATTTAACATTACACAAAACAAGATTTACCTTGAATTTGTGTATGGTGTATGTTATACGTATAGTATGTGTATAAAAATACACATATAATACTATATATTTACTACAGATGTTCATAAAATGAATGATTGGAATTCACAAATGCATACCCAGAGATTCCTCAACTGAAATAAAAGTAAAATTTGGTTCAAGTATTGCAACCAAGATTTGCAGTTATTGCCCCAGTTTTGTTTTATTGCTTTGCTAAGTTAGCATGAGTAGATATAATCAGTTCAGAAGCGTTTTGTCTAGGTGTGTCTGTTTTTTACTATCATTTTAACTTCAGAATCTAAGCATGCCACTCCTTGTGGTTTCATAGGGTTTTGCACAAAACTTGAAATGAACTTCCCTTTAGGTGATTTGATCATTTAACCATGCCCTACAGAAATTGGAAAATGTGCACTTCAAAATATTTTCAGTGTAATATGGTGAAATTACTTTAGCTAAGCATTTTATCTGTTGACTTGTCAATTTAAGATGGGAAACATAACATAACAGGAATACTGTCTCTAATCTTTAATTCCTGTCTTTCACTAAAAATGTCTTAAGTTGAAAATACATCTTCGGTTTAAGAAAAGATTAATAATGTATTTGACTTTGTGTTATAAAGTGACTTTTTAAAATGAATTAGCACACATTTCCCTTTGCTTAACTAATGCTTGGCTATAATAGTTGTGACTTTTGAAAATGATCATAGCCATTCTTTAACTGATGAAATTAATAATAATAATTATGACCAAATTATACCAAACACTACATCTCTCTATTATATAAAAAAATCTTGGGTCAAGACATGATTTTCTTGGAGAAACTTTAACGTCCCACGAGACAAGGAGGACGGCTGCTGTACAGGCTTTTAAATGTTCAAAGCGCTGTGCAACATGCAGATCACGCAGTACAGCACAAGCAGCAGTGGCAAGCCAGAGGTAAAAAAAAAAAATGCAAGAGGTAGAGATGTGAAGTGGCTGGCACTTAGTCTGCCCCCCAATGGATTTAGGGGGGTTAAGGGGGTGGGCGAACAAAGCAAACAGCGGGCAAAGACCCCTAGTTAACTATTAATAGTAAATTTAATTTTTGTAACCGTTTGTTTACCTAGCATATATGTAATCATCTACAGCTTATTAACAAAAAATTAATACTACTTTACAAAATGCATTGTGGAATGCAGACAGGGCTGAGTTCAACTGTATTAAATTGACCACTCTTTACCTCAGGTACACAAACTATGCTTCTGTCTGGAATGACAGCAACAGAACTTGCTCTTTATGTAAAACATTTCTTATATGAAGAAAAAGTCAGTGTGTCAACAAATAAACCTGACATGTCACTTTTTCCCCATTTTAACCTTAATACCATGGGGAAAATCAGTTTATTTACATGTAATGGCTAGGTATTTATTGAATGTTTGAATTTTTTAATGTTAACCTAATGCTTTTTGATATTGCATTACTTTGAACTCCAAATAAATTTAATGCATTCTTATGTATTTATGTACTCAAAGGTTAAAGTCTGCAGTATTACTTTGCTTGACTTAATGTAGGGTGTATCCTTGTAAATTAGAGAAGACCATATCATGTTTGCTATACTAAGTGAAAAAGGAGCTCTCAATAAGTTTGGTAACAAAAAGTCACACATGTTTGTGTTTAATCAAATTTACTTCAGTGGGGCTGCTGTTGGTATTCATGTTTCAAATATCATGGTGCAAAGAAGTGTTCTCATTCTTATGTGTACTCCCATTTACCATGTTCTTTTGCTGATTTTGGAACTTAATCCATTTTCAAAATGTTTGTTTTCTAGTGTCCTTTTATTTACAGTATATGTATGAGTGTTATAAATAATTTTGATTAGCGTATTGTGCCCACAATTTTGAATACTTTTGGCATGAGGACTATGTTATAAGTAACATTTATAGTCCACATCATTTTTAATACAAGTGGGGAAAGATTTTTCAAGTGAATATTCAAAATTATTCTATAAATAGTTCAAATCATTGCTCCACTGTATTTCATTGTTGTTTAATGCCTCTTTAGCTTGATTTTATTAGCTTCTTTTTCAGTTAAAAAATCTTTCTATCCCACGAAAGAAATATATCAGGACTATATTTAACTAGATATACTGCCCTGTGTTGCATGGCATGGTCCCCGAATTCTAAGCAAACATAAACTACAGGGTTGCCATCTGTTGTGTTTCTGTGTACTGTTCTGATGACTTGTAATAGGAAAAAAATTCGATTGATTAGTAGTGCATTGTTGGATTTACAAATGTGACTTTTCAGCAGGTTTTTATATTCATTTATATGTTGATATTTCAAGCTTAAATACATTTTTAAACAAAACAGTATTGTAGGCTATTTAAAATTTGTGACCAGTGGTAAGGGAATGATGTACTTTATGAAAGGTTTTTTTCCCTCAGAAATCTGCATGTGACAAATTACATTTTGAACTGCATGTTAATGCAGTGCCATTTTCCGTGGGGGGTGTGTGTTAACATGTTTTTGCTTTGCAGTTACACACGAAAAGATTCTGCATTTTCGTGGGCTAATTATGCCTGTATCTGCTTGTCATTAAATAAAGTTCTCTCGTGAAAGTAATCAACATTTTGTTGGCTCATATGTAGTGCACTTTTGGCATGATTCCAGTTTTACAAATTGGCATGACTGCCATTGTGATTGCAGTCGTAAACATTTGATCACAGACAGACACATATTGGGAACATTCTTCTGTGGTGCTTAGAGTGTCCATGTTATTACTTTCACCTACTGTATATGAAACAGGAACAGGTGATTGCTAGGAAATGGCTAGGGGCAGGCTACCTATTTTGAGTGTTCATGTAAAACAAACACACTAATGTGAACAATGTGGTGTTTTCATGCAAACTTCTACAAAGAATATACAGAATATCACTTTTATTAAAAACACCATGCTCCTCAAAAGTGATATAAATGGGCATTATTTAATAATAATTAATTTTATTGGTGTGCTACCTGCTTTACATGGCTATGGGAGAAAACTCTGGAAAACAGATGTGTGAACATTTTCAAAGCATTCTTTACCATCACAGTGTGGGCTGACAAATCCTTGGGCTGCATTTGTTCCTATACCAAATTCATGCAACTAGCAAGGAAACAATTAATGTACTCTTTTCTAAATAAAGTAGTAACTTACTTACATTTCTTCACCAATATTCTATAGCCCATATTTTCATGTTATACAGGCAAAACATTTTGTTTTACCACAAAGCAAAATTCATGAGAAATATTACCCATTCATCCTAAGTCAAAAGTAATAGTGATTGAGCGAAAAATTTGAAAATAATTGCACACTTGATACTTTCTGAGCAGTTACAAAGGTGACTTACTCCTGCTTTTTATCTGAAAAGAATGTCCATTGCCTTTCCTAGTTGAAACAGAGTCATTTAATCTAAGGTTCATTTGTGTTTATACTTAATTTTTTGCAGCATTTTATATCAATAAATTATTTAGGTTTTTTAAAGTACATGACCCCAATGTTTGTTTTTGTTTGTAAAAATTAAACCTGTTTTGTGAGATAACTTTTTGTGTGTGTTAATGCAGTCCCTCAATACAATACTGTTTCAGTTTTCAAATCTATACGCAGTTTTTCTTTTACCTCTTTAGGTATATGCAGTGTATACCACAGAAAAAGTTCAGAGTCTTGTTCTGCAGTGCTCGGCGTGTGTTTTAGCATTTATGACAGCAAATTAAGCTGTCCACTTGTGTTTTTACATAAAACGGAAAGGTAGTGGAAATTATTGCACAAACAGGATAGGATAATCGGCGGCCGGAATTGTGCAGAAGTGTGCTTGATTTCCTTGCATGAAAGAAAATTTAATCCAGATGGTCTTGAAGGAAGCTGAGCAGCCCATTATAGATAATATACTGAGAGGTTCAGTTTAAGTGACAGATTATAACTCTTCATCACTAACAGAAATTAGTTTGTTACATATTGAATTAGTTTTGCTAGTTGCCTTATATAAAAAATATTTTACCTTTATAAAATAAAATATTAACATAAGAAAACCTTTTGACACCTTTTCCCCATTATATCTGATCACTTTGGTTTAATAGGTTGTTTTTAGCATTTTAGAAATATTTCTATTATTTACCAATTATACTGTACTAGTCAAATACAACAAAATGGCTACATTCAAATATTGATTTTTTTTCTTTCTTGATGGTGAAAAAATTGAGAAAATGTATAAAGGGGTTCTGAATTATTCTGTTGTGGTATTCTGCTGTGAAGCTGATGCATGAATAATACAAATAACTTGACCTTTAATTGAAGTCAACTTCATCGCCAAAAATGGGATAAATTTAATATTTAGTCATATATGTTATGCTTTGGTGACAATTAAAACATGTAATACAGGCAATGAAATGCCAGATTTTGCATGCTAAGCATGTTTGGTTGATGTAAGGCTGAAGGTTTATGGAAGAATGAAACAGAATTATAAAACCTTAATTTGGTGTAACCAAGAGCGTTTTCACGAAATACAAACATATGAGGTGAGACCCTTCCAAGTACAGTGGTGCCAAAATCATAATGCAGGTGGTGAAATCAGTGTTGCATTATGAACATTTGATTAATTTTAGTAGTTCAAATTCTTAGTCGAATACTGCTTTTTAAGCAATTTGAAGAAGTTTAAGCAAAGCAAATTATAAGGGACTATGGACTGTGCATCCTGTGTTCAAGTCCTGTATTCTGTCACTGAGCATTGTTTAAATATTCTCTTTGTGTCCATGTGGGTTTTCCTTACAGTGATCTGGGTTTCCACATACATTACCAAACACATACTGGTTAGGTTATTTGGTAAATCCAGATTGACTCAATGTTAGTATGAATGTGTGCATCAGTGGGACTTGTGATGGCCTGGCATTCTGTCCAGATCTGCTCACTGTCTTGTCAAGTTCTGCTAGTATAGACTCTGATGCCCTGCAATCCTGTATTGAAAGTCCTGATGCCATACACCAGATTATTTGCGTATTATTGTGGAGAGATGCATCTCCCTGAAGGAGATGGCACACGTTTAAAAAATCTTAAAA
Organism: Polypterus bichir lapradei; assembly: GCA_026402145.1. Lineage (NCBI taxonomy): Eukaryota > Metazoa > Chordata > Cladistia > Polypteriformes > Polypteridae > Polypterus > Polypterus bichir. The sequence continues at coordinate 2,356,770 of JANRMT010062813.1, forward strand.
TGTTTTCTTAGTAATAATTGTTTTGCAAGTATTTTATATGATAATTCCAACATTTCCAACCTGCTGAATCCGAACACAGGGTCATGGGGGTCTGCTGGAGCCAATCCCAGCCAACACAGGGCACAAGGCAGGAACCAATCCCAGGCAGGGTGCCAACCCACCACAGGACACACCCACACACCAAGCACACACTAGGGCCAATTTAGAATCACCAATCCACCTAACCTGCATGTCTTTGGACTGTGGGAGGAAACCGGAGCGCCCGGAGGAAACCCACGCAGACGCAGGGAGAACATGCAAACTCCACGCAGGGAGGACCCGGGAAGCGAACCCGGGTCTCCTAACTGCGAGGCAGCAGCGCTACATTCAAATTTACTATTGATATATTTTCATATTTCAGTCAGTGATCCATAATAAGTCCTTGATCTTGAATATAGTGTAGTAGTATGCAGACTGACGGCAGTAATGCAAGTAAGTGGCTTGTGTCATTATCTTCTTGGTGTTAAAGGTTTGCTTGCCTTTGCCAGGAATGGAATGGCATTAAAGTGGATTTTGGAGTCCCATGCATAGTTGGTTGGAATTGAAGAAGGTGGCTTTTTTGGAAGTTTCCTCTTTGACACTAACAGTTAAGATGTTCATTATGAGGCACTGCTTGGAAAACTATAATGTTATAAATATCGGCATTTGTCCATATGTTCTCACATTTTCTCATGACTTTGCTTATTTCAGTATTTTTAAATTACACAGAATTTTAAAGATTAATATTACAAACAGAAGTAATAAACAACTGAGAAAGCATAATAAATCAAAACAAAAACTACAGTAAAATAAGTGGATTGGATTGAATAAAGATGCTTCTGTGGCGATGTATGATGTGGGTTAAGGTTGTAGCTCACATTTCTTAAGTTAACTTTTACTGCGAGAAGCTGCAGTTAAATTTAAATATAAAGATGATGTAGTGGCTGATATACAATAGACTGATATAATTTAAACTAGACTTTGTATCTGCAGCTATAGTGGCATTTAGTTACAGTCTTTGCAGAACAACTGTGCTAGCCCTGGAATGATTTCTTCTGGGAGGAGTTGTAGTGCTGGGAGGTATACTGGTTCATACTGAAAACCGTTTTTTATTTTTTTATGATATGGATTTTTCTTATACTGCAAAACCGGTTTAAATAGCCTAAACAATGTTCAGAATGTGGTGCAGAGGGAAACTATTTAAGGGGGGACCTTTTTCACTGCTACACCGCTAAACATGCATGCAACAGAGTACATGTGTTAGTGGATGTATTGAGTGGTGAAAATGGACAGAGAACATTCTTTAACGGAAGCTGCAGCAGATGATAAAATTGAACATGATGACACAGAAGAACTTTTGCTGGAAAAAGCAGCCGTATCTGTTGTCTGGAGATACTTTGGTTTTAAAAGGTCGGATGAGGACCAAACAACTATTTACTGCAAATGCTGTCGAGCTAAAGCACAAGCAATTTGCTGCACCACCTTAGCCGCAAACATGCTTTGGAGTACCATGAATGTATGGAACTAAGATTGGCACCCTACACGTCCTCAGGTAAAACTGAAAAAGCTGGAGGACACTCGAGTCAAACGTCACTTGTAGACATGTTTGCTAGAGGTACTGCCTACGACAAAAAAGCAAGCAGTGGATCGAGATAACCAACGCCATTACAATCCATATAGCTAAGGTGTCAGTGGACAGAGATTAAAAGAAAGTGTAGTTGGTTTACAAAAAAATGTTTACTATTTATTCCTTTTCTAAGACCTGTTCAGTGCAGTACAACTTTTGACAAGCACCTCTGGATATTTTACTAAGTTTAAATGCCTCTTTGGATAGTTGAAAATATGTCAAAATTATAGTTTAAGTTGTTTGCAAAATGTGTCCAATAAAAAGGTTCTATATTTTGACTGCAGCTGTCATGCAATGTGATTCCTTCTCTTTATTAGTGCCACCCCCTTGAAAACTATCATTTTATGGGGCCATGCAAACCTGCATTAATATTTGTGTGCACATTGAAATGTTTTTTTGTACAATGTACAATTCTCATGACAGTGGAATAGGTTATTCTTAGCCAGTCTACTGCAGTTATTGCAGTGGAAAATATGGTTAACATCCACTCATGCATTGGAAAAAAATATCGTTGAATACCATTAAACCGGAATAATTTTGAAAAATACCATGATATAGAATTTTTGTCATACCGCCCAGCACTAAGTTGTAGTACTAGAGCGTTGTACTGTGTTAGCCATTATGGATGCAGTGAGAAGTCAAGCAAAATGACACCTTTTACTGGCTAATTAAAAATATTACAATATGCAAGTTTTCAAGGCAACTCGGGCCCTACTTCAGGCAGTTGGAAATTCTGTTGTAATGTCTAGATATTCAGATCCATTGGTCTCTGATCTAAACATGCCTGATGTTAGCATTTGATTGATAAATTGATTGATCACAAAGACTTTTTTTTTACCATCCTCTTTTCAAAGCTTTACAGTAATACTCTTTTACGCTAGGTATTATTGTAATTGAGCTTGAGCATGTGTCTTTTTTTTTTTTTTTTTTTTTTTTTTTTTGCTGCAATCTATAAACCGAGAGCAGCAATGCAGACTTTGCGAGAGAGAAAGATAATTGCAACATTAGCATTTACATTGAAGAAAATGAAGTAATACATTCAGAAAAATGACATATGGCATGAAAAGCAACTTTCATGAATGCAAACCTTTTCATTTTGTCCTTCAATTAAAATGGACACTGCTTGTCTGAGTTTGGACTATGAGTAAACTTGTGTTGAGCACTGCAGCTCACATTTTCAATTAGAGAAAGAAGAAATTAAGAAATTGCTGCTTAGTAAACAATATCCTTTTAAACTTGCCTTGTATCTTCTTGATCAATATCAAGAATATTAATTGAATCAGTAGGTAAGAATAGATATATATTTTTTTCTTAGACAAACGGTAAACACCTAGTTTTTTTAGATTAGGCTTCGTTTCAGATAAGTACATTATAGAAGAAATTAAACAGTATGACAGCTTGTATTTATGAGAAGCATATGTATTATGGATAAATATTTTCCTGTGCATATTAAGGCTTCTACATGTCAGTTTATGCGGGCAGTTTTAGTGTAAAGATTTTTTATTAAAGGGAGAAAGAAAAAAACATCTGAATCGGTATCAGAATCAGCCAGTTTACTAACATAAAATCTGTTATCGGACCTAAAAAAAAAAACACAACCCTGATCAGAGCATCTCTAGTTTCAGAAAGTGGATCAGGAAATTTGTTGGACTGTAGTGAGTGAATGTGTAGTGGTCAGTGCGTTAGAAGAAAGAGATCAAAGATGGAAAGTTTTAAAAAAAATAGTTTGAAGTGATTTATGATTTGTCCTTGGAATATTTACTAAAGTTTGGACTTTTGTCAAAAACCATACAAATCTTTCAAGGCCTTATTTTTTCAAAGCAACACATAGACTACAGATGTACATTTCACCAGTTTCTACTTCTAAACAAAACTGAATGTTAATTGGCTGTTGAAATTACTTTTGACGCATACAAAATAATGTAAATTTATGTCAGATGAGAATTGTTGTCCTGCTTCTCCTGTAGCACAAGTCCATCACAATATCTTTGATTATTTATTATTGTCACCACAATGTTTTTCCATGCAGAAGATGGATTAGAAAGCTATAACAAAAAGTGTACTCATATTCCTAATGCCTTTTAATTGATTACATCAACAATTTAATATCTATCTTTGGCTTGTTAGAAAGAGCAGTGCCATTCAAAACAGTGTAATACATCCACCTAGAATCAAATATGGGAGACGGAGGAGAGAAGTGGCAGCTCTGTCACCCTCCTAGTTTGTTTTAGTTATGGTTCCAATACTTTGTAATTAGACCATTGTAATTAGTGTGTGCCTGAGCAGTAAAAGTATTACTGCTTTCTTTTCATTCTTTCTCAATCCATGCCTCCATCCGCACACTTGACAGCAGCGGATAATGATTGGACAAAATCTTGCAAGAGAAGGAACCACACAATCAGGGGTTGTTACTTCTGCTTGTTGAAAGGAGTAACCAGTTTCCTGCCTGGTATTTAATGGCTTTTAAACCCATCATCTCAAACACCAAACTAAAGGCTAATTGGTCTTAACAGTGTATACCTATCTGTGTCAGGCTACACTCCATTGTATAATTTTATTAAAACTCACAAAAGTGGTAATGATTTAAAAGGAAATAAATGACACATGAGATGCCAGGAGTCATCCTTATTAAGCACAATTTTTTTTGAACCACATTGTATTTAAACTATATTTTATTTACTTGCACACCTGTGTTTACAAAGACAGACTTTTAGTTACTTTATGCCTTGAATGTTAGCATATGACTTGCTAGTGAAATTTGATAACTTAGTATAACAGCATGCATATTCAAAGTTAAATGTACAGTATATTATAATAAAAAAGTTTGCAGATTCCCTAAGCCTAACACATGTATTGATTTGTTGTTTCTATTGGAGATTAGTTGTGAAAGATCTTGTAGGTTTTTAACCAAATCATGAAAATAGTTGTATTTTTTATAATCTTCTGCAGTATTGCAATTTTGTTCTTTTGTTTTTAATGAAGGTCTTTATATAATAAAGTTAACTTTTAAACAAAGAACATTTGAAAGACCCAGAACTGGGTTACATGCTTGTTTGTTACTGGAATTTCTTGGATGCATTCCATGCATTTCTGCACAGGCGTACTCTGTTGTAATTTATTAAAATGAAGATGATTTTGCACTCTTATTGTTGATTAATTTTACCTTAATTCTTGAAAATGGGTGTACTGACATCATTATTAAATGAATAATTGTAACACTTTTCATGACTGATGGTGGAATTTGTATCATTTAAGATTTTAGTTTAAGTGCACTAATCTCTAAAAATAATCTTTCAGTGTTAGTCTAAGTCAAAGTTTACAGTGGATTCAGAAAGTATTCAGACCTCTTCACTTTCTGTACACTTTGTTTTGTAGATTTAATTTTAAATGGGAAAATGTACCATTTTTGCTAGTCAATCTACACTCAGTAATTCATAATAACAAAGTGAAGCCTTATTTTTCAGAAAGGTTTGCAAATTTATTAAAAATCAAAAATTTTGGCACTGCAAATTGTGGTCAAGTGCATCTGATTTGCTTGAATTTTCCTTGAGATCTATTCAGAACTTGTTTGGTTTTCACCTGTGGCAAACTGAATGTTGTTTAGAAAGGCACACACCTGTTTAAATAAGGTCCAAAATTCACAGTGTAGACCTCCATGATCAAATTGTGGTGAGGCATAGATCAGCAGAAGGGTTAAAAAAAAAAAAAGAATTCTAGAGATTTGAGTGTTCCCAGGAACACAGTGGCATCAATAATTGTTAATGGAAGAAGTTTGGAGCCACCATATTTCCTTGTTAGATCACCTCGTAAATCTTGGGCAGAGTAATATTTTAACAGATCCATAGCTGAAGTTGCACAAATTTTCAGCAGGAGATTTTGAAATCTCAAAACTTTGTATAGTGCAATGTGTCTCTGATATCTCAAAGAAAATAGGCTAGTCTCCTCAAATGTCTTTGAAGAATAAGTGTGCCACATTTCAACCAAATCAGTCAATGTGTTGCAGAAGTTTGTTTATGCAGGCAGACAGATAGACGGACAGACAGACACGGCTATCGCAGGAGCTGCTTCTTGCATTTTATGTGAATGCATCTAAAAAGGCCAATTTGTTTCTAGATTATAAAATGCTTTTTGCAGGCAAGTGATTCTACTGAGGATTCAATTCAGCATTACCATATTTTATTTCTGTCTTTGTTTTCTTGGTATGTAAAATTCTAAAAATGTTTCCCCACTTGTATAGTTACTAAGTAATATTTATGGATATTGGATCATCCAGTTGAATAGCTGTTAGTTGCATTATTTATTGTACATGGTATGCCTTATTTAAAGAATAGACTAGCATTTTATTGCAGCTCAGTGCCTTTGAGTAAATGATAGCTTTTAATATTTTTATTCTGGATTTTTTTTTTCTTGGGCTGGTACTTATTAAAGGTTTATTCAGCCAGTTTGAAAACATCATATGATATGGTAATCGTTCCTTGTTTTTAATACTTTACTGGTCTTCTGGGGCATGGTCTAATTCAACAGCTGTTCATACTGAGAGCATAATTGTATGTTTGGAAGCTTTCTGCTTAAAGATTTATTTTTTGTTTACATTTACTAGGTTGTGTAAGAGCTCCTTTTTGGAGTAACCAGTTTTTAGATAATTCATTTATATGAAAGAAATGTTCATCTTCACAGCATTACCAAAAATAAATAGATGGAGATTAATTACTAATGTAGGTATGAGGAACCAGTTGTACACCAACTGGGATAATTTGTCTCCAGAAATAAAGAATGAAAAGATTCTCCTACAGAGAAAGGAAATGGATCTTTGTTTCTAAAAATAAACCAGGAAATCTCAACTGATAGCTTAAGGAAGATCATGCTTCAAACAATGCAGATTGTTATTTCTATTTTTATCGTTGTTTTAAACACTTAAGCCCTAAGGGGTTTTTGGTACTGTATTATCGAGCATAAATTACATACCCAAATATAAATGTCTGTTATTCTGCTTATGTAATAAAGGAGCTGCAAATGGCTGAAGAGTTTAGAGTACAGAGCTGCACATTTTTTTTTTTTTTTTTTTTTTTTATATAGAAGAAATTGACTAAAAACATTTGTTTACACCAATATCGACTAAATAAAACACAGAAATTGGTGCTTTAGGGATTTCTGTTAAAAAAAAAAAAAAAAAACAAACTGGATTTTGTAGTATATAACCAAGACACATTATAATGGACAACCCTTGAATCTAGTTTCTTTTGTGCCCCAATCTGTTAGCTATCACTGTTCGAAGTTTAGATGTCGTAATACATAGCATTGCAAAGTTATACTGTTTTTGTATAAGATGTCTCCCATTTTGAAAACATTTAATCTATTGCAAATAAACAAGCTCTGAAAGTAAGTATTGCTGTTGCAGTTGTTTTTTAGGAAGAAGAAAATGTATAAACACAAACACACACACACATCATTGTGTACTCATCCAAACCTTAATTTTCAAAATTATTGCTCATGCTGGTCATGGAAACAATTTGTTTACCACTAGATACACGGGAAGCATACATTTTGTACAATAGATTGGGGTTTTTGTGTTGCAATTCATACATTGTCTCCTGCCTTCTGTTGCATTTGCTCATAAAGGTTTAGTGTGTTATTTATTTTTTTGTGTTGCTGCTTTTTTCTTGCATGTCCCATCTGGAATAAACTAATACCTACTTATACATACATACACTTTCATACTATCTTCTTTTAGTGCTGGGTTACAGGACAGGAGACAGCCCTGGATGGCTCCCAAAGTTAATGACACACAACACACATACACCTAAACCAGTTTTTCTCAGCAACTTATAGGCCACAGGTGGCTGTCGCTGGTTCGCTGTCAAGTGAGACGTGTTCACAATATAATCTTCCCCTGCCTCCAACAAAGGGATAGACAAAACCATGAAATATTTTTTTTTGTACCATTTCAAATCACACTTGCTTCACCAGGCACTCGCTTCAACCTCCCCAAAGGCTGCTTTTTGATTTTATTTCCTCTTTGTAATTGTGATTACTTCTGCAGGTGGGAGTGAAGCGATTAGACATTGGGTAAAAAATATTGCCCAGTGCTGTTGAACCTGGTGGTATAGGGGTGTAATGTTGTGGGGTGGAGATTATATTGTGAATAAGTCAAAAGCTAAAAGGGCTTCATTATGCTAAGAAATGTTGCAGGCACTCTTAGTTGAAATTAAAAAAGCAGTGCTCAAAATACTAAAGTGAGAAGCAGAGTCCAAGTATGGTAATTGAACCTGTGATACTTGGAACTGTAAAACTGCATGCTGTGACGCTTCAAAGTCATACTATAAGCAGTATTTACAATTCAAGCCCAATTAATGTTAGTCCTTCAGCGATTGTGCCATTCTCAATAGTGTCAAAACTGTGATCAGAGTCTGACTCCAGCTTTGTGCATAACAGTGCTTAAAGATAGCTGTCACACAAGCAATTTATTACCTGCTTTTCACACATAGCTGTGGCATGTATAGTTGTCTATGATTGATCATTTACATTACATCACTGAAATACTTTAAACCTTCACTATCCTCTGGTAATGAGCTTCTCACTTTTCACTGTGGCTGGATGTAGGTGGAATCTTTGATAAAAGCAGACTGACTCAGTTTTGTTACGCTGCTTGCCTCTTCATATATGCATGCAAATTGCATATTTCAATAACGAAAGAGAGCAGACAAAATGGGTTTAGGAGAACTTTTTTCCCCAGCGCCCCATAATGCTTTGCAAAGGCAGGGTGACTTCCCCTGGAGCTGTAACAGCCAACTTTGGATGGGTCCACCCCCCTGGTTATATAATGCTGGTCATTTGCATTAAAGACTTTGTGGGACTTAGTTAGTGGTAGAATAGATAAGTAAATAATGCAGTGTCTCTAAATTGTATTTTTATGAAACATATACAGGATAAATAAGTAGTTATCTCTGCTTGTCACCATATGAGCTGGTTGATCTTTGAGTGTCCCATGTCAGTATAAGAGGAGGAGGAGGCACGTTCCCTATGAATACCATAATCAGCCACGTGGAGATGAAAAACAAGCCTTGAAGGAGCCTGACGCCCCCATAAGCAAGCGCCCCCCCCAACCAACCACAACAGGAGAATGTATCAAATAATAATAATTACAAAAGATTTATTATACCAGCATAGTCAGTTTAGAGAGACTCCATCGTGACTTCAAAAAATAGGACAAGCCACTTTAAATTTTCTGCCTTTAAAAGACCTACATATTTTTTCTGACTTTTGTGTACAATTTCAACATTTTCACTTTGTTTTGAAGAAATAGGATTGTGGTCTCTGACTGCTTTCTTTCTCCTTTGACCTTATGGAGAAACGGTGGTGCAGTGGTTGGCACTACTGCAGCACAGCTCAGGTCACCTTTTTGTCCACAATAATTGGTCTGGTATAGTTGGCAGATGTTTACCTAGCCCTCAGGGATGATTTAAAGATGATTGTACCATTATAATTCAGTTTAAACTTGTTCAGTTAGTCATTCCCCATTAACTTCAATGCATTTTGCAGAGTTTGCCGATATTCACAAACACTTACGTGATTTCTGCGAACTCAAGGTGAAGTGAACACTGTGGAGTTCGCTCATCACTAGTGGTTAAGTTTACAGAATTGACATGTTTATGTAGAGTGCTATAAAAGAATAAAATTAATCTTAAATTTGAGAATGTGAAGCGCTTATTTTCTCTCATTGTAATATTGTAAAATTGTAATTCTCATGAATTTATTAAAGTCTTCCTTTAAATGCATGATGGATAATTTAATTTTTTAATCTGTTTTTTCACGTGTGGCTTGTAGTCATTTTCCCAAGATAGTTGGTTTGTTCAGTAAAGTTGTATTTAGCAATGATATGAAAAACAGTTCTTATGATTGGTTTACAGCTGTAATCAAACAGGTACAAGTCCAAACTTGAGACTTTTATTTTACCATACTACATGCATACAGATGGAATATTCCTGTGTAATTATTGATAAATTATGATAGCTCACATGTTAAGTAATGTCTTATCCAAAGTGTGATCACATTGATAAGTTCCATTTTTTTAAGACTGCACCATTTTGATAGGTTTCAGATGTTCTCATCACAGTATTACTACACAAAATGATTACTACACAGAATTTATAAACATGCACTGTTAGTAGTATTTACACTATTGATACACTTTATTCTTGTCCAATATTTTTTTTT
>JANRMT010062813.1:2367028-2379138 GCA_026402145.1 Polypterus bichir lapradei
TTATGTTACAGCCTTATTCCAAAATGGATTAAATTCATTTTTTTCCCCAGAATTCTACACACAACACCCCATAATGACAACGTGAAAAAAGTTTAATTGAGATTTTTGCAAATTTATTAAAAATAAAAAAATAGAGAAAGCACATGTACATAAGTATTCATAGCCTTTGCCATGAAGCTCAATTGAGCTCAGGTACATCCTGTTTCCCCGATCATCCTTGAGATGTTTATGCAGCTTAATTGGAGTCCACCTGTGGTAAATTCAGTTGATTGGACATGATTTGGAAAGGCACACACCTGTCTATATAAGGTCCCACAATTGACAGTTCATGTCAGAGCACAAACCAAGCATGAAGTCAAAGGAATTGTCTGTAGACCTCCTAGACAGGATTGTCTCGAGGCACAAATCTGGGGAAGGTTAAAGAAAAATTTCTGCTGCTTTGAAGGTCCCAATGAGCACAGTGGCCTCCATCATCCGTATGTGGAAGAAGTTCGAAACCACCAGGACTCTTCCTAGAGCTGGCCGGCCATCTAAACTGAGCGATCGGGGGAGAAGGACCTTAGTCAGGGAGGTTATGTTACAGCCTTATTCCAAAATGGATTAAATTCATTTTTTTTCCCCTCAGAATTCTACACACAACACCCCATAATGACAACATGAAAAAAGTTTACTTGAGGTTTTTGCAAATTTATTAAAAATAAAAAAACTGAGAAATCACATGTACATAAGTATTCACAACCTTTGCTCAATACTTTGTCGATGCACCTTTGGCAGCAATTACATCCTCAAGTCTTTTTGAATATGATGCCACAAGCTTGGAACACCTATCCTTGGCCAGTTTCGCCCATTCCTCTTTGCAGCACCTCTCAAGCTCCATCAGGTTGGATGGGAAGCGTCGGTGCACAGCCATTTTAAGATCTCTCCAGAGATGTTCATTTGCATTCAAGTCTGGGCTCTGGCTGGACCACTCAAGGACATTCACAGAGTTGTCCTGAAGCCACTCCTTTGATATCTTGGCTGTGTGCTTAGGGTCGTTGTCCTGCTGAAAGATGAACCGTCGCCCCAGTCTGAGGTCAAGAGTGCTCTAGAGCAGGTTTTCATCCAGGATGTCTCTGTACATTGTTGCAGTCATCTTTCCCTTTATCCTGACTAGTCTCCCAGTTCCTGCCGCTGAAAACCATTCCCACAGCATGATACTGCCACCACCATGCTTCACTGTAGGGATGGTATTGGCTTGGTGATGAGCGGTTCCTGGTTTCCTCCAAATGTGACGCCTGGCATTCACACCAAAGAGTTCAATCTTTGTCTCATCAGACCAGAGAATTTTGTTTCTCATGGTCTGAGAGTCCTTCAGGTGCCTTTCGGCCAACTCCAGGCGGGCTGCCATGTGCCTTTTACTAAGGAGTGGCTTCCGTCTGTCCCTTCTACCATACAGGCCTGATTGGTGGATTGCTGCAGAGATGGTTGTCCTTCTGGAAGGTTCTCCTCTCTCCACAGAGGACCTCTGACAGAGTGACCATCGGGTTCTTGGTCACCTCCCTGACTAAGGCCCTTCTCCCCTGATCACTCTGTTTAGATGGCCGGCCAGCTCTAGGAAGAGTCCTGGTGGTTTCGTTGTTCTTCCACTTACGGATGATGGAGGCCACTGTGCTCATTGGGACCTTCAAAGCAGCATAAATTTTTCTGTAACCTTCCCTGGATTTGTGCCTCGAGACAATCCTGTCTAGGAGGTCCACAGACAATTCCTTTGACTTCATGCTTGGTTTGTGCTCTGACATGAACTGTCAATTGTGGGACCTTATATAGACAGGTGTGTGCCTTTCCAAATCATGCCCAATCAACTGAATTTACCACAGGTGGACTCCAATTAAGCTGCAGTAACATCTCAAGGATGATCAGGGGAAACAGGATGTACCTGAGCTCAATTTTGAGCTTCATGGCAAAGGCTGTGAATACTTATGTACGTGTGCTTTCTCAATATTTTTTATTTTTAATAAATTTGCAAAAATCTCAATTCAACTTTTTTCACGTTGTCATTATGGGGTGTTGTGTGTAGAATTCTGGGGAAAAAAATGAATTTAATCCATTTTGGAATAAGGCTGTAACATAACAAAATGTGGAAAAAGTGATGCGCTGTGAATACTTTCTGGATGTACTGTAGGCTGTTGTTAGTAGTGAAGCAAATTGTACTTTATAAGTAGAAGAAATTGAACTGTTTGTAAATTAAAATGCATTTTAGCCATGAGTTTAAAATTTAAAAAAATGGACAGTAGCTGTACCGTAAAGACTCCCACCAACCAGATGGTATAATGTTTACTGTCAGTGTTTTATTTAGTAATATGAAGGCCCAGTAGAAAACCTTTTTACTTTATATATAAGATTGTGCCAGTAATTTTAACTTCCTCTGTGATTCTCCCCTTTGGGTCAGCATTTAGTAAATGTTTGTTTCAGTAAGCGCTTGAGTTATTAGTGGCCAAGGGAGTCAGATATGGAGAATTTGGATAATCAAACTGTGAGCCCACCATACTAAAACATTGTTTTCAGTGTTTTTAATGGTCTTCATAGTTCCTTTAGGTTCAACTGAATCAGTGCAATCCATTTCCTGGCAGGGTTTTCCTAAGTGATGGCAGTGTGTGTATTTAAATATTCTTTCTTCTGCCACATAGGAAGGAAAAGACTTTGCTGCTTTAAAGAGGTGTGTGATTATGTGATTAAAATATGTATCTAGGTTATTTGTAAAAATGCATTATTATAAAATAAATATACATTTTCTATAAATAAAAAAATGTTAATTATCTAATAAAAAAACAGCAACATTATTAGTTTATCATGAAGAGGTTACATTTTAATTGCTATAGTCCCCCCCTGAAAACTTGATAATTGATATGACATTTTGATAATGACTTTGGGCGGAGCAAGGCAAGGTAGAACCACAGTGAATTTGAATGGGGGACATCATTTATGACCCAGTTGGACTAAGATTGCTCTTCATATGAGTCATTCTGTGTGCAGTAATCTAGCATCCTTAATGCCACCTATTCAGGTTTATTTTTATTTACAAATAATATATATATATTAGGAGGACATGGGGCTAAGGGCTGGGTCTGGGTAACTCATTAATTGTCTGCAGACTTATAGGGAAAACCACCTTCATATTCTGATTCTCTTGCTTTAGACTGGTGCCTGTGGTAAACAACATACATAACTATTTGAACCATTGACATTTGCCTTTAATACTTGCCTGAAAGTTACGCCCATCAAAACCGATAATGTTTGTTATGTCTGCTATAACAGTGATTAAATAACATGTTATATAATTAAAGGAGGGATTTTTTTTTTGTTTTGCTGCCATATTTGGGCTCCCCCCAAGCCCCCAGCTCAAATGTATACCTCCCTGCAAATGCTTTTGTGCATTAATGTTGAAATAATAAAAGAGTTGTATGTCCATTAAGCAGAAACTATCCTCTGCAGGTTGAAATGTTGCAATGTAAACTATTTTTTTTTCTGACCCTCCACATCATTTTCAAGTATCCCTATCACACTATAATGAAAGAAACTACATATGTACTGCTTCTGACAACCCTGAAAGAAACTGCTATAAATGATAATTGGTTCTGTTGAGCTGAAGGTGCCAATTATGAAGCCCTTATTTCAAGGCTCATCAAATAATTTTCAGCAGACACCGAAAGATTCTTCAGTAATGCAGCAGTCTTAATGCATTAGTTAATACTGCTACTCTTTCAGTGGCTTTCTTGTAACATTGTTAAATATATGTGATAAATGAGAAATAGATCAACTATTATGATTTGCACATACTTTAGAAAGTGTTTCGTTCAGAATTACCAAGCAAGTAGTAACTCAATTTGTACAAGTCTTTCTTATTTTTAGTAGTTGTAGTAGTATTAATATTTGTCACAAATTAATTCCTTTATTTTCTTTCGCTGGAAAACTTTTCTTCTTCACCCTTTATACACTGTTGTATTTGTATCTTTGAGAGTGTCTGAGTGCAATCAGTCCCATTCAAATGTAATACCATGTTATTTCAGAGCAGTGCAAACAGATTACAAGTATACTAAAATAATAACTTCTTTCTGATTTTTGAAACTTGTGATATGTGAGGAAACGTTTTTGACAGATAATTGATAGGACAAAACTTCCAATGTCTAAATGTGAATTTTAAGAAAGTATTTGGAATTTTTAATATTAGCAGAAGATAGCATTTTTTCAGGCTCTTCAAAGGTTTTCCCCCTTTGCTTGCTCCACTGCTGCTGTTTTGGTTTAGTGATTGGCTTTTTGTATTTATCCTTCAAGAGTAGCTTACGGCACTATTCAGTTTTCAAAAATCAACACTGTTGAATTGAATTGCAGTTTCCATTGCATGCTTAAACACTGTTTATAAGCTTGCATTAAATATTTCCAGGCTGTCTAAAATGTTAAGCTTTTTTTTCCCAAAAATTGTTTCATGGAAAGTAACTTAGCACTTTGCAATGAGGCAGGGAATTTATGTATGGAAAGAATTTTGACAAGTCTCTCAAGTTAATAACATCATCATGTCTTTGTAAGGATTTTTGTTTTGGCTTTGCAACTGTTAGAAACATTAGAAACATTAGAACATTCTAGACGAGAACAGGCCATTCAGCCCAACAAAGCTCGCCAGTCCTATCCACTTGTTTCCTCCAAGAAAACATCAAGTCGAGTTTTGAAAGTCCCTAACGTCTTACTGTCTACCACACTACTTGGTAGCTTATTCCAAGTGTCTATCGTTCTTTGTGTAAAGAAAAACTTCCTAATGTTTGTGCGAAAGTTACCCTTAACAAGTTTCCAACTGTGTCCCCGTGTTCTTGATGAACTCATTTTAAAATACAAGTCTCGATCCACTGTACTAATTCCCTTCATAATTTTAAAAACTTCAGTCATGTCACCTCTTAATCTTCTTTTGCTTAAACTGTAAAGGCTCAGCTCTTTTAATCTTTCCTCATAATTCAACCCCTGTAGTCCTGGAATCAGCCTAGTCGCTCTTCTCTGGACCTTTTCTAGTGCTGCTATGTCCTTTTTGTAGCCTGGAGACCAAAACTGCACACAGTACTCAAGATGAGGCCTAACCAGTGCATTATAAAGGTTGAGCATAACCTCCTTGGACTTGTACTCCACACATCGTGCTATATATCCTAACATTCTGTTAGCCTTCTTAATGGCTTCTGAACACTGTTGGGAAGTTGATAGCTTAGAGTCCACTATGACTCCTAAATCCTTCTCATAAGGTGTACTCTCGATTTTCCGACCGCCCATTGTGTATTCAAACCCAATATTTTTACTTCCTATGTGTAATACTTTACATTTACTGACATTAAATTTCATCTGCCACAAATCTGCCCAAGCCTGTATGCTATCCAAGTCCTTCTGTAATGATATAACGGATTCCAAATTATCTGCTAATCCACCTATCTTGGTAAATGTTATGTTTCACTCACTAATTAAAATGTTGAAGTCCTTATTGTTTCCCTTTTTAATGGTTGAAAGTGAATCATTTGGCTCAGACCTAACCTGCTTACTCAAATCAGATTTGTTAAAGATGTTGGTTTAAACAGAATTCTTTTATCAGTATCCTCACAAAGAATTCTGTTTAATTGGAACTAGATTAAGTCAAAATACACAAAGAGAATCTTAAAACTTGCCTTTATCATTTCAAGGCAGTTTTTTATACTTTAATATAAGGTTCAGGCTATTTTGAGTATTCACAAATAATGTCAGAGGTAAATGTATTCATTAATAATGTTACTAACTATTTATTCTGGTGAAAAGGTTAAATTATTTAATGTTGTTTCAACTTCATGGTTATAGGATTTGTATAGTATCTTTGAAATTTTTGTAGTTGTGTTATTTCATGTTATGTAGTATAAAGACATAGTTGTACACAGTAATGCAAATGTAGCTTCACTTGCGTTTTGACCACCATTTGGAACTTCACTACTCCCTGTACACATGAATAAATTTAAACTTGGACAAATATATTGTACTGTACATATCAGGCATAAGCCTTTTGACACTTACAACACACAGGGTGCTGAATAACTCAAACCTTATAATCCTTCTGAAGAACTTCTACTTTATTCTCCTTTGTTATGGATTGTAGTAAATCTTAAGACGCCCATGTCATTGTACTAAATTGTAATTTCTAGCACCTTATCAGTCTTTGTAATAATATTTAATATTTAAACTTTATTTACGGAAGACTTCACATTTATAATACATTTTACTTTAACATGTACAACATCAGTGTATATAACACTGCTGGTAATCTGTTCATTAACATCTGCATTGTGGCCTGCAGGGGGTGCACAGCTCCCCATACCCAACACATAGACAGAGGACACAAGTTCAGCACACAGTTGGGGTTTTTTTTTTTTTTTTCTTTCTTCTTATGGGAAACTCTTTCCCTCATTTCCCACCTGCTCAGCACTGTTCTAAGTACAATAAAACAGCACTCATCACACTTTTTCTTCTTTCTTTTCTATTTCTTTCCTTCCGCCTGCACTTGTCCTGGCAAGCTTCGTCTTCTTCCTCCCGATTCTGGCTCTTGGAGCAGTGGCAGCGGGCTCTTTTTATCCGGCACCCGAGAATACTTCCAGTCGTCCATTAGCATGACCCAGAAATTCTTCCAGGTGAGGCAGAAGCCCAACAAAGAAGGGCTTTGCAATCCCTGCAGCCCATGGAACCCAACCAGGGTTGTGCCAAACTCCAACTCCCTTGTTGCCCTGTGGGAGTCTGAGAAACCGCTGCAACTCATCTAGCACTCCAGGGCAGAATATACCCTGTGCAAGTTCTCTCCCCACAAGTCCTTCCATTATATAGGCATACTGGCCAGGTAGGGGCCCTGGCAATATGACATAGCATATTAATAAATATAAGCAACAAACATTTATTTTTTATTTGTGGCAGCTCAAACACTAACCCCTTTAATATCCAATTTTGACCTTGCCTAATTTAGAAAAAACGTTTCTCACACTAAAGCCAATTTTCAGTACTTAAGCTACTTCTGCACCTATTCCCAGAATCCCTTGTTTAAGTAGTCTAATCAGTTACCAAAAAAGACCTTTTGAATGCCAGTTATTGTGTGATCTACTGTATCATGTACAGTACTTTTGTTGCTTTTTTTTTTTTTTTTTATAGGACCCTTGCATATTAGGGAGGCACCACTTCCCAAGGTTAATACATGCTGACTTTCCACAGAAATGTGCTGCGGTTAATAGGTGGTTATCGGTTTATTCTTTGTAATTGCTGAACTTAACTTAAACAACCTGGCCAAAAATGAATATGGTATGCAGTTTAGTATATTTTAACAGTTTGGAATGATTTAGTCCTTCTAGATACTCTTCTACTGGTTATTTGTAGGTATTGTGATCTAATCAACCATCAAATTATTGTATTTTTTTTTTTTTTTTTAAAAACATCCGCTTCCTATTTTTATTATAATAAATTATACAATATATAGGTATAATTTGTGTTTGTAAGCTGCTTTTGATAATAGTGCATGACAAATAAAGAGTAGTCATAATAATGAAATACCATTGTGCAGGATTTGGTAAATGTATCGCTCCAGTGATCTGCATATATCTCCTGAAATTCACTGTATCTACCGGTATGTTGCTGAGCTCCTAACCTTATACTTGCTATATTTAACACACCTCTGGTTAGTGTTGATCTTTGTAATGATTTCAACGTTAAATGAAGTAGATGTGTCTTTAATTGTATTTCTCCTTCAATCCATTTTACATGTATTTCTTATTTTGAAGGAAGAGAACAGACACGATACTTGAGGTTCTGTAGTAATTTGAATGTGTTCACATAAAATTCAGTATGTTTTGAGTAATGTGATTATTAAGGGCAAGAATTATTACTAGATACACTATAACTTTAAAGCTTGATCTGATATTTTACTGTACAGTACAGGCCAAACGTTTGGACACACCTCCTCATTCAATGTGTTTTCTTTATTTTCATGACTGGAGGCATCAAAACTATGAATGAACACATGTGGAGTTATGTACTTAACAAAAAAAGGTGAAATAACTGAAAACATGTTTTATATTCTAGTTTCTTCAAAATAGCCACCCTTTGTTCTGATTACTGCTTTGCACACTTGGCATTCTCTCGATGAGCTTCAACAGGTAGTCACCTGAAATGGTTTTCACTTCACAGGTGTGCCTTATCAGGGTTATTTAGTGGAATTTCTTGCTTTATCAATTGGGTTGGGACCAGCAGTTGTGCAGAAGTCAGGTTAGTTGGACGATCATTTATTTTTCAACAGGACAATGACCCCAAACACACCTCCAGGCTGTGTAAGGGCTATTTGACCAAGAAGGAGAGTGATGGACTGCTGTAAATGGTCACGAAAATAAAGAAAACACATTGAATGAGGAGGTGTGTCCAAACTTTTGGCCTGTACTGTATGTACTAGTATATATGTTTGGCCTTGGGATCATAAGACTGATGATTTTTAAATAGCTATTGTTTAAATAGCTCAGGCTAAAACTTTAAATTTGCTTCTTCTTGCAGAGAGAGAGAGAGAGACCTGAATATGAGATTAAATTATTAACTTAGTAAAGTCAAATTTTATAATAAAATTTTTAAAAATAGTCAGACATTTATTACTAGCAGGTTATTTTTTTCAGTGCTTTCATGTGCCAAGTGGAAGTAGTAAATTACATTGCAGGACAGGAATTTCAAATCAGTCTTAAGGATCACACTGGCTGCAGATTTTCATTCATTGATTACAAAGTTGCATTCACTGAGACCGCCCATGAGACAGGTTTGGGTGTCGTTGAAACACTAGACGAATATGGTGGGGCAGTTCTTCAACTTAATGTCAGTTGTCTTTCTAAAATGACTTTCTTGCTTGATTAGACAACTTGCACCAGCAGTCTTAAACCTAAGTAATTATTAATAGAATGACTTTTACGTAGCTTTGCAATTTAGAAAGATGCTATTGTTTTCACTTTGGTTAGTGGAGAAAAGGTTATTCATCGTCCTTATAGATTTAAATATTTGT
This sequence comes from Polypterus bichir lapradei, assembly GCA_026402145.1. Classification (NCBI taxonomy): domain Eukaryota; kingdom Metazoa; phylum Chordata; class Cladistia; order Polypteriformes; family Polypteridae; genus Polypterus; species Polypterus bichir. The sequence continues at coordinate 2,376,078 of JANRMT010062813.1, forward strand.
GATTCACTGCATTCTTAAAATTCCACATTTTTGATTGCTTCTTTGATAAATTGCTGCCGATTATGGACAATGAAACTAGTAATAACAAAATTTGGGACAACTCCTCTTAGAAGAAGTGGACAACTTTAAATATTTGGGAATTATGCAGTCAAGGAACAGAAGAAGTGAAAAAGAAATAACAATATGTAATATAGCAATGAGGAAAACATCCTTCAATTCAAAAAGAAAACTGCTAACAAATAAAATGGATAAAATAATAGAAGCAGTAATCTGGAATGTTGTATTACAGTATATGGAGAAGAGACATGGACAGTGAGGAAAGAAGATATAAATAGACTGGAGGCATTTGAACATTGTTTATGGAGACAAATTGAAAATATCAGTTGGATGGATACATTCACTATCAAATGAAAAGGTGCTGGAATGGATTGATGAAGAAAGGAGCTTGCTTGAAACTGTGAGAAAGCAGCAAAACTGGAAATGGATTGTTGAAAATAGTGCTGGAGGCAAAAAATGAAGATGAAGGAAGGCCAAGGCAAGACGTATATTATATTGCCTGAAAGTTGATAAATCCTACCAAAAATGAAAATAACAGCAAAAAACAGAGTACAATGGAGGAACTGGTGCTCTAAAGACCTTCCTTATGGCACATAACTAATGAAGAAGAAAAGGAAAAAATGGAGTGTAATTATGAAAAGACAGCCAACATCAAGATGGATAATTTTGTACTCTGTATCTTAAAAGGAGAATTTATTTTCAACTGAGAGAGAGAATGTTGTAATTCAGTAAATTTGATTTAATATCTTCACTGCCACTCGTCCAAATTGCAAGAGTCCTCACTAATTCTTAACAACAGTGAGTACATACACCCATTCTTTTCTGCCTTCATTGGCCCCATATGTCTTATACAATTAAATGTAAAATTCTGACATTTTAATTGCTAATCTGTAAAGCTATAAATAGCCCTCACTGGTACTACATTAGTAACCTCCTGTAGCACTACAGTCCTTTGAGCCTAGTCTGGTCTACTGACACTGGAAGTTTTGTTGTGCCCTAAACTAACCTGTGCTTGGTGGGTGGAAGAGCCTTCATCTCTGCTGCACCCAGACTATGGAGTAGTCTCCCTACAGTAGAACCAGTAGATTGACTGCCTCAGTCCTTACTTTTAAAACCTGTTTGTTCAGAAAGGCATTTATCTTAGACATTTTTATTTTTTCTCTCCGTTCACCTTCTGAGAGTTATGGTTATGATAAAAAGGAGTGTCATAAATTGTTATCTGTGGTTATCTTCCAACATTTTGTTATGTTTGTATTCAGGTTTGTTTTCTATTCGAATTCTGAGCTTTGGTTTTTTTTTTTTTTTTTTTTTTTTGTATTAATCTCTTCTTTAGCGTTTAATGTTTGACATTCTTTTTATCTATTTTTGTTTATATGGTCTCTTTGTGCTCTTTTATTCCTGTACTTTTTTGAAAATGTGTGAAGTGCATTGAGCACAAGAGAACTGTTACATAAGTAAAAATGTTATTAAAATCTTTTATCATTTTCTCATGGTACACACAGTTTGGAATTTTTGTTGTGGCAGGGCGAAAGCAGTACCTGGCTGTGTAAATTACACTAACTGACAAGAACAGATGTTAAAATGAAAACTTACAGGCATTTACAAACATTAAGAGTATGCCCAAGTCTGAGCTAGGAAATGCACTTGAGCAACTGTAACAACAGTTACCAATAAAATTTAAATTTAAAAAAAGAAAAAAAATTAGTGGTGTTAATAATGACACCGGGCGGCGCAGTGGTAGCGCTTCTGCCTTGCAGTTAGGAGACCTGGGTTCTCTTCCCAGGTCCTCCTTGCGTGGAATTTGCATGTTCTCCCCGTGTCTGCGTGGGTTTCCTCTAGGCGCTCTGGTTTCCTCCCACAGTCCAAAGACATGCAAGTTAGGTGGATTGGCGATTCTAAATTGGCCCTAGTGTGTGCTTGGTGTGTGGATGTGTTTGTGTGTGTCCTGTGGTGGGTTGGCACCCTGCCCAGGATTGGTTCCTGCCTTGTGCCCTTTGTTGGCTGGGATTGGCTCCAGCAGACCCCCGCGACCCTGTGCTCGGATTCAGCAGGTTGGAAAATGGATGGATGGATGGATAATGACACCATCTTATGTACACTATCACAGTGAAAAGAGGGACTGCTGAAACTTGTAAATAGAGGGAATATGATTAAATATTTAAATATGTTTAGTTCCAGTGGTTATGCTGACAGTAGACAATTCTGATCAGTAGATAACCATGTCAGGCAGAGGTGCTGTTTATTCTTTGTTATCTAATGCTACAGTTGGCTTGATTTTCATGACCATTTAATGAGAAAAGACTAGAATGAAAGCTAGTTTGGAATAGATATTCTGTTAGGTTTTTCTTTTTCATTTATTGTCACCACAGCAAAGCATACCTGTGCCTCACCCAGAAGACTCATTTGATTGCACAGGTAAAATGCAAATAAAAGAAGGTGGACATTTTAATTATAAAAAAACTAACAAGGTGATTTGTTTTTTTTCCCCACGTTTTTGTTAAAGATGCTGTTTGCAAGTTAAAACCAAGACATAGTCAGAGACCCCCTTTAAGCAAATGGGTCAAGCCTGTGGTTAAACTGGGATGATTTCGTGTTTCTTATAGCCTGCGAGTCCTAATTCTTGTGCCAGGAGTCCTCCAACTTGCGCCATGAATTGAAAATAGCCAAAAGAGTTTAGTATGTTGAACAGAGAAAAATCATGTTAATAGACAGTTAAAACTATGCATGCTGTTTTTTGTACAGTATAATGAATACTTGCATTCGATATGATGCTCAGAGCATTTATTGCTTTTCAAATATTGGTACAGTATACAGTATATTCTTATATGCTGGTTTCACTTCAGACAGTACCTTTAACTGTATTCCATGTGTACAGTAATCCCTCCTCGATCGCGGGGGTTGCGTTCCAGACCCCCCCGCGATAGGTGAAAATCTGCGAAGTAGAAACCATATGTTTGTATGGTTATTTTTATATATTTTAAGCCCTTATAAACTCTCCCGCACT
>JANRMT010062813.1:2385453-2439632 GCA_026402145.1 Polypterus bichir lapradei
TTGGAGAATTAGTGATGAGTCAGTCAGTCAGTCAGTGAGGGCTTTGCCTTTTATTGGTATAGATAGGGAGATAGATATAAATAATAGAGAGAGACACAGCGGGGGCTTTGCTTGCCAACCCTCTGGCCTACGCTATGCGCCAGCCACTTCGCGTCTCTGCTACTTGCATATGTGGATTTCACTTTCACCAAACAACAAATCTTTTAATTCTCGTGGATACGCCTCTTCATTGGGGAGAAACGCTACTTTTCCCTTATGGCAACATGAATTAAACGATCTACAAGTCTCTGACTTAAAGTTTAAAGCCAAACAATATCTACATGCTTCTGTCATATCACCTATGTCCACATATTCTATCTCTTTTCGCTGTTCCATTATTTCAACAAGTAATGATTTCCATTTGGTAGCGCCAATGCAATCTTTACTATCAGTTTTTTGAGACTTTAGAATTTCAAATTTTAGTACTTTCATAATCTCTAACCTGCTCTGCATGTGTATCACACCAACATTTTTGAACCTCTTTATGACATTCTACTTTGTCTTCTACTCTTTAGTCTTCCATTTCCGACCTCGTTTGGAGATGAGAGTGCAGGAACTGTGTCTGACAGTAGCATCCACACGAATGAGAAGTGATTGGTTATAAATGTTTGAGAGGAGGACTGGAGTTGTCAAAATCATTTGGCAAAAAGTCTCGTCTTGTGGGACCTGAAATTATCTCTCGCGGGAGTTGAAATTATCTCTGAGAGTGTCTTGTCCCAGGATTTCCTTTTATAATAGAGGGATATAAAATCTAGCTTCCGTCTGTCTTTCTGCTTTTCACGAGAGAACTATTTTACGGATTTAGATCAGGTTTTTTTCCCATAAAATGTGCTTCAACATTCTGGTTGATTTTACGACTTCTCTCATTGTGCCAAGTATCATAGTTCGCTTGTGACAGTGATTTATTGTCTCAAATCCGAGACAGAGGCTGCGGGCCGAGGGGAGTGGGGAGCTGGGCAGGGCCCTCCTCACTCACACACCAGCCACCGTTCAAGTCGGTTTACCTTTTGCCACGTTTTGGAGCATACCTTGTCTCCGCTAAGCTAGTGATACCCGTTTGTTTATTGATTTAAGTTTGTTCTGTTTCACTACTATGTGGGTGGAGCCACAGCGGACAGCTAGTGTGTGTATATATTGTGGAAAATCAGCCTCAACATAAACAGACACACAGACTCATAATGTCCAAAAGCACACACAATTTATTTTCTTTTCTTTATACAGCACACACAGTGCACAACCCTCCAGCACTATTGCTCACAGTCCTTTTCTTTCTTTCTTTTTCTTTTGACGCCTCTGCTCCTGTCCTGCAAGCACTGTCCTCTGCCTCCCGAGTTCCCGAATGGAGTGAGGCGGCCCCTTTTATATTGCCCCCGGTTGTGCTCCAGGTGCACTCTGACGATTTTCTGCAGCACTTCCTGCTGTTGTGGAAGTGCTGCATGGGCACCTGGAAGCACTCCAGGTGCGCCCGTACTCTCTTCCAGCAGCACTTCCTGGTGTGGCAGAAGTGCTGCAGTCCATCATAGACATATATAGATAGACGCCGCATTCACTGTGTTGCCCAGTCAACATGTTACGTCAGTGCATCCGCCATATTGCGAGTGGCAAAAGTGCCATTTAAACTAATACAGGTAGATGTGAAAACCGGGTTTTGTGATGAAATAACAATAATGTTTAAAACAGTATCGTTTACATACAACAGATTTTGGTGAACCGTTTAAATGCAATTATTTATATCCATTTATACACTAATAATGGCAATTATTAATAATTAAATAATTCCTTCCATATAAGTAACATTTCTCGGATTGCCTTCTTTCATCTCCAAAACATTTGTAGACTTCGTTCTGTTCTTGGGCAACACATTGGTTAATGCCATAGTCACCTCACGTATAGATTATTGTAATGCTATTCTATCTGGCATCCCACAAAAACGTATCCATCACTTACAACTTCTTCAAAATTCTGCTGCCAGGGTAATAACCTGTTCTAAATACACTGAACATATTATACCTATTCTGTCTCAACTTCACTGTCTCCCTGTTCACTACTGAATACAATACAAAATACCGCTCTTAACATTTAAAGCTCTCCACAGTCTTGCTCCTCCCTGCCTCACTGATCTCCTACAGGCTTGCACTCCCTCTCGCTCACTCAGATCCTTTAATTTGAGAGTATTCAGTCTGGCAATATGGTGCAGCCTTAGTTTGTGGAAGACAGACACAACTAAAGACATGAGCATAAAATGATGGTTGTCAATTTCAAACTGTGTTTCCTCAATGTTCTCCTTGAGAAAAAACACATCATCAGAACCAATCTCAGCCTGAACAAACTGATTGATCAAAGATACACTGACAGCTTGCCCTAATGTCAACTGTCGGATAACATGCTCAGCTACTTTGCCCACCTTGACTGTACCCTCAGAAGGAATCATCAAACCTCCATTGTTTTTTTAATGTGAGCAAGTGGTAGCTTTGATCATATGATGCTGGTATAGCATCTGTTACCAAACTAGCAAGGCACACATCACAGGACAGCTTTCTCAAAATCCCGTCTAAGGGCTACCTCCCACTGCTTCCTGAGGTGGATTTCTTTGCGAAACCTTCAGATTTTGAGAAATGTTAACAGCTAACAACAATCTACATAGTGACTAAATATGTTGTTTGGAGGCTCACTTGAGCACATAAATGCATAGCTTTCCTAACTTTGCTAAGTGTGGCGTAGCTAAAGTTAAGATTATAAAATGGGATTTTCTAATGGCCAGATATAACCAAAACAATTGTTTAGCCTTACCTGTGAAATGTAATCCCCCGGGATCTGGTTTGGAGCGTACAGCGGTTTGCACAATCCCAAGCAGCACATGCATGAGGCATCTTTATCCATTACTTTACAGCACATCAGTGCCACTTGCAATATGGCGGTGATGTTGACGTACGATGCCGATGGTCATGCGGCGTCTAGTAATTCTATGTCTATGCAGTTCATGGCTCTGGAACTGTCCAGGTGCCCCCTGCAGGTGGCCATGGGCCCCCACAGGGTTGAGCGTCCAAGCTCCTAGCCTGTGACCCCGATGTAATCCATGGGGGCTGCCCTCTTTGCAGCCTCAGGGAGATATTGCCTCTCTTGGTCCTTCCGTGTGTGTGTGTGTGATTTTTTTTTTTTTTTTTTATATATATATACACATACATTAATAGACTAATTGTAGGTTTCAGTGCCTTTTTAATTTACAAAACATATAATCATATACGTGTGTGAGAGCCTTTGATGGGCATCAAGGTAAAAGCCACTTTGAATGGGTAAGACTATCGAATCAGTCACTGTCTACAGTTGCCAGATGCTGCTGGGTTAGAACTTCGCTCCCTGCTTCATTTAAATAAAACTGTTTTCGATTTTGGATTTTGTTGCTATAATGCAATTCATTTATGTAACAGTAAAAAAAATAACTCTGGGCGCGCAGATTCCTTCTCGGTTTCGCTTGTCTTTACGCCATTCAATCCGGCGTGGTCGCGCTCCTCCCCGCCATGGGCCCCGACCCCCGCCCCCCGCCCCCGGCACATAGCTCTGCCTGCCTTTCTGATAACTTCAGCAATATCATTTTCTTTCTTTGAATTCTTGCGCTGTGAGATAGCGCATCAGATGTTTGTAGTAACTGGGAGGGCAAGCGATGTAACGTTTCTGTAAAAGCCGTGCAGCCCTTCGACAGAATGTGAAAGGGGGGGCGGCGGCGGCGCTGGTAGCAGCAGAAATCGACTGACGCACTGGACTTAGAAGGCTGGGTGCGTAGACGAACTTCAAGCGTTGAAGAAGTCTGCGTTTGACTGTGAAGAGAGGAGAAGCAGGTCAGTTTTTACGTCAATTCAGTTAAATGAGCTGCCGAAAATAGAGCTGAGTAGCGTGGGCACGTGCACGCACTCAACGTAGGCAAGCACGCGCGGGCTCTCGCAGGTTATTTGAATTATGTCTTTTTTTCATGCCCACCCTCTACCACGTGAGAATTCGATAGTAACTGTCACATATAAAAATTGAAGCGACAGTGGTGTAGTCTGCCAACACTGCAACCTTCCACGAGGTCCGAGTTACCCGCTGTATCGCAATCACTGCACGATTCCTACAGCGGCTTTCCGCACGTATCTTTCTAATTGTTATTCATGAAATGACTCCACGGTGCACCACTGGCTGCGCAAATTACTTTTGAAAACTGGCAACGTGCGCGCATATGAGGTCCAAGACATGTCGTTTTTCTAATTCATATTTAGCTTAGTAGCTTATATCTATATACGTGTCCGAGTAAACCGCCTTTGTACAAGGAAGAGTCATTCTAAAAATCGTACTTACTCACGTGATGTTTTTATCCCAAAGTATTTTTCGTTTCACATCCTTGCACGTCGTGATTGGTCAAAGTTGACCTGTATTGTACTCTCAGTCGTAACTTTTTACTTTATTTGTGCGCGTCGATTTTTCTTTACAGTGCAATGCTATCTTTATTAATACATTTAACAGCATTAACTGGTACAAGGTAGGTCTTTCAGGTTAAATCCTGCCTTGCTCCGGATGCTTCCTGGAATAACCTCTGACTCTCTCCTGGTCAGTAATGGGAAAAGTAGGTTCAGATCATGTATTTAGTCGCGGTTTTGCGGTACAGTATCTGCAAATGGTGAAAAGAAGCTAACGTTACAAAATACTGCTCTGGCGTAGTTTTTGCTTTAAATCCCATCTCCATATTTATAACTTGTATGTTAATCTTTAAATAAATTCTCTGTGCTTCCAGGAGACATGTGGGTTGAATAAAATGTCAGATTTGCAAAGTAGTATTTAAAACATACTTAAAATGATCTTGTGTCCGGGTATTTAAATAGTGATTTAAGTCACGTTTTCTTAAATATTACTGACGTGGTTTGAATTTGCATTTCATTAGTTTTCTGCTTTTTTTAAACAAACAATTTGGTGAACTCCAGCAAATCATCTGTAAAACCTTTAGTGATTAAATAAATACTGCTAAGAAAATATAATCTCATATTGCTATTTTGGTCTGACGTTCTGAAACTCTGATTACAATGTATGCATTTTTCTGTGCAAGATGAGTAACTGGCAGTGCCATCTTTAAATTCTATGAACTCCAAGATTGTTAAACGCTTTTTAGCAATACACAAATTTATAGAGAAAAACATTTTTAAATGTACCTTTAGCTACAATGATGCCTTTTTTCTACCCTTTTCTATTCCCATGAGTTACATTAATCGCCCTTTTAAAACAGTTTTTATATAATAAACTTGATAGTTTACTTTTAAGTGTATGCCTCATTTCATATTTGGTGGGCTGAAAGGTTGGCCATGAAAGGTGTGAAGAGTTTCCTGTAAACAAAGCATCTGAACAGCCCATTCTGATAATTTTAATGCTTATTGCCAAATGGGAATTGCAACAGAACAAAGGGCTTAAGAAGATCTGAATGTCTTTTTAAAGAGCAGCTGAATACAATGGATACTGTGCAATCCTGGGGAGGGGTCCAAGTCTTTTCCATTGGGTATTGAATTAGTTTATGTCATGTACCACTGATAATGTGTTTTCATTTTAATCATGCTGGCAGGATAACTTTCAATGAAGTCACTGTCCAATGCAAGTTCCAGCTGTTGAGATCACTTGCAGCTGCATTCACTTAATTTCCTTTCGAAAGCCACTCTTATTTTTTGTCTTGAATTTAGAGTTTGCTTGAAATGCTCATAATAAAATGTTTGTATAGGGAAAGATGGCAGATGCAGTGTGTGGTGTAATAATCATAGTCTTAAAAGCCCATAAACTTTTTGCATGGATAACCCTGAGGTGGTGGGTTTAAATCCCACTACTGACACTGTGTGACTATGAGAAGGTCACTTTAAATTACAAATTTTGGTTTTGTCTAACATGTTTGTAGGGAGGCGTTTTTCACAAAAATAATTAGTAATTCCATTGTTCAGTTAAGTTGTGCTTGGACGAGGCTCCAGTTTTGTGAAAAAGTTTTTTTTTTGTTTTTTTTTTTAAAGTTTCAGGTTTATTGAACCTAAATTTGTTATTTAAAGGTTCTTTGCTTAGCCTCCTCTGTCAATTAGTCAGTAAAGTCTTCCTGTTTTTAGAATTTGCATACTTGGCATCAGATACATTAAAGCGTGTTGAATGGTTACACTGCAAATTGGTTAAATACATATCAATAGACTATGCTGAAACAAGTTGGTGGTGATCATGTGGAAGATGAAAATAATTTACAATATCCTGAAGAATATCTACAACCGTTAACAACATCCGGTCTTACAACACACAAATTACTGAAGTAAGAAGGATGTATCCAAGAAAGGTAATGTAGTCTATCTCCCGTGGATAACAGACAACAAAGGAGATCTTGATATGCCATTTGTCTTAAAACAGTAACAGTTTCCGGTTAGAATAGCTTTTGCAAAGACAATTAATAAATCTTAGAGCCAAACATTCAAAAAATTTGTATTATTTAAAAGAGAGAAAGAAATGAAATTCAATCACAGGCAGTTATACATTGCATTGATGCTTATGTAACAATTCCCATGAAAATTAAAATCTGTTTAAATTGTACATCCACATCCCCATACGTGAGCGGCAGAACCGCAAAGAGGCTAGCACGTAGCACAGGCCTAGGGGTTGGTGAGCGAAGTGAGCAGGGGGCAAAGCCCTCTAGTTGTTGTTGTTATTGTTATTATTGTTATTAAAATTGTTAAAATTAAAAACCAAAAGTACTCATTTCTATGTTATACCAAAAAATTAATTCAAAATACACATATGGTCATGTTCTTTGACAATAAAACATAAAGAATACAGTAATCCCTCGCTATATCGCGCTTCGACTTTCGCGGCTTCACTCTATCGCAGATTTTATATGAAAGCATAACTAAATATATAACGCGGATTTTTCGCTGCTTCGCGGGTTCTGTGGACAATGTGTCTTTTTACTTCCTGTACATGCTTCCTCAGTTGGTTTGCCCAGTTGATTTCATACAAGGGACACTATTGGCGGATGGCTGAGAAGCTAACCAATCAGAGCACGCAGTTGAGTTTCTGCATGCTGAATGCAGTGTTAACCAGGAAGTCTTGTCTCGCTCATTCAGCATCAACGTGTTTCGCTGTGTAAAGAGTTGTGCTCTTTAGTGTTTATCTTTGTGCATAGTCAAGCCCTTCATTATGGCTCCGAAACAATCTGCTACTGCTTCAGGGGCCGTGCCCAAGCGCAAGAAGAAGATGTTAACGATTGCCGAAAAGGTAAACGTTTTGGATTTGTTGAAGGCTACGATTCTTTTTATTTAAAAAGTAGGAAAGGAATATAAGATCTACGGCTGCAGTGTCCTTTTAACCAGGGTGCAAAACGAGTTGTAAGTGGATGTAATAAGGCAGTAGTCTGGATGGAATCTGCTTTAGGGATTTGGATTGAAGACTGCCAGAAGAAGAACAACGGCAGTGCTACACAATCGCCTGAAGTGGCTCCTTTACAAGGGCTGTAACGCTCTCCTTTGTTGTGCAGTAAGATTAAACTCATTGTTGGTGAGTAACCATAATTAATTTTTCTTCTTACAGTGCTTAGTACATGTACATACGTTTAGTGTCACTGTACACACATTTACTGTATACTATTTTTCTTGCATTGTACGTATTTATTGCTGGTGGCCTGTCTATCATAATGGCTGTAACATATGTGATATCAGAGACACTCAATATCTTTAAAATAATATTTAGGTTTTACTGTATATAAACAGTGTGTTTATATACATAATTTCAATGAATCTTACCTAATATCTAAGAGAATACAAAGGGATTATGCTGTATAACTCTGCGGGGAATATTTATAAATAATGCGGGAGAGTTTATAAGGGCTTAAAATATATAAAAATAACCATTCAAACATATGGTTTCTACTTCGCAGATTTTCACCTATCGCAGGGGGGTCTGGAACGCAACCCCCGCGATCGAGGAGGGATTACTGTATTCACAACAGATTAAACACAAAATATTTTTCCAAGACAAAATAATATAGTTCAGTGTCTAAAGTTTAATGATTCTTAACAGCAGAATCTCTATAACAAAAAGTTTGATTTCAGTGAAAGTATCATTTTACTTGTATAATACTCATTTAAAAATCTTTTTAAAAATATGCTGCACACTTTTACAAATGTGAAGTAAAACTGTTAAAGTGCAACAAAATATATGCACAATACTGAACATAAAAATTATTCTGTGGATTTTAAAGTACATATTGTAGAAATATGGTGTTGAAGTCTAGAACCACACACATTTTTAAGATGCCTAATGATGAATTGATCTAATCAATACCATCTTGTAGAAGTGGTGTTCAGAATGTACTGAGCCATCAGTCGTCTTTGAACTTTTCTGGTGTAAAACAATTTTTCTTGCAGTGCACCATTATATCTAATTAAAAAAAAAATCATACTTACAAGAAGTCATGGAACTAAATTTCTCCAAGTTTTATGCCTGCTGGATGCTGCATCTGCTGACAGAAGAACTGAGGTAGCATGAAGTCAGTTTTTGTCTAGTCTTTCTTACAAGCTTTAACGAAAGTCATTGTCTGAAATTAGATTTTTTGGTGACTGAAGATGAGCCCTGGTTTCACTCTTTCAAGTCTGAAAATAAAAATCAGTCAAAAGTTTGGCTCCCCAGTTGCTGCAAGGCCAGGCACTGCCATGACAATGCCCTAGCTCTCACTGCCAAGCTGACCGTTGCCATCATTCTGCTCTCTGATTTTGAGTTGATTGTGCCCCCACCCTATTCCCCCAGTTGTTTTCAGAAATCAAAGAACTTCTGTGTGGCAAAGTTTTTTAAATTCACGATGAGCCCATTGATGCTGAGAATGTGGTAATTGACTAAGGAGGGTTTTGTGTCATGGTTTGTGTTAAGCTGAAAAAAATGCATCGATCTTGATCATGACAATGTTGAAGTGTTGTGAATAAATGCACTTTCTGGTGGTTGAAAAAAATTCTGTTCTCAAGTTCTTTTTTTTTTTAATTCATAGAATCAGGACTTTCTGAATACCCCTTGTATTAGACCATTGGGTGTATCCATGACCTATATATGAACCTCCTACACTGTCGTGAAGATGGCCATCTTGAATTTAACTCTGTAATTTCAAATAGAAGTGATGAGTCAGTTTTTTGAGATCTTTCTTGGTTATCAAGTTTGGCCTGTGACAGATCAGATATTAAGCAACCATCCTGAGAGTGATACAGACATAAACAGAATTTATTCAATACTCTGTCCATTTTGAGATGGTTGTGTATGGTGGTATTAAGCTAAGAGTAGGTGGCAGTCTACACATTCTGCATTTAAGCCCCTCTGACTCGGAAATGGTTTTAACAGTACATTTTAAATATTTTAAATAACATGTTGTTTACTATGATGAAGGCACATACTCATTTCCAGTGTTTCAGGAGATTAATTTAGAATTCCAGTATTTTGCTTAATTTAGAAAAATATTTGTTTTTGCTTAGTAAATATATTTAGATATTGCAAACAACATTTAATGGTTTAAGTATGACCTTGGATATTTTTAATAAGGGTTTTAGTTTAGTTAGTTTTCCTACACATTCTTGCTATATTTTTTGAGTACACACTATGAAGTTGCAGACCAAAGCTATCATGTTTTTATGAAACTTGCATAACTTGAAATGGAATGTTAGAGTAAGGTTGCTAGGTATTTTAAAAAAAGAGGCACAGTGTCCATATTCTTTTTATGAGAATTGGTTAAACTCTATGTAACCCAGCTTTTTTATTTAGATTGCTTTTTTTGTTGTTATTTCAAAATTCTGTTGATTAAACATGCAGATTGGAGTTTTATATTAATCAAGTGAATTGCAGTAAAGCAACTGTTTCATCCCTTCGTGAATATGTAAATGGGTTAAGTCTGTTAAAATGACAATATCTGGGTGTTCTGGCCAAAATCAGTTTTGTCGCTACAGAGACATCTGGAATGCATTAAATTAGTTTATGAAAAAGCACTTGCGTAAGGAATAAAGCTGACTGTACAGTAAGTTTTGGCTCTTTTTAACATACTGCATCATGCAGTATAAATCCAGATGGTGCAGATTTTGCAAATAGCAACCATCTGAAAGTGTAAGCAAGTATCATTTCATTTTATTCATTTTTAGTTGTTTTACTTAAATCTGTAATATTAATTGTTCTTTACAAAAATTATCATACTTGAAAGAACATTCGTTATAATTGATGCCAATATTAACAAAGTCCAAGTGTGCTAATGATATGGTGAAGAATTTTTTAGATCTTTAACAATAATAATGACAAAAGTTTAGCTTCAAAAAGCTTTCTAGCTTATTTGGATATCTTAAATTACAAAATGCCACAACCAAACATCATGACAATCTTGTAAATGTTCACATCCTGTCTCCATGCTTTTTATTGTATTTATGTTGGGTAGTAGCAAAACAAAGTGAATGGAAAATAGGAAAAGGGATACAGGAAGAAGGATGTTACTTCAATGACACACAGTTTTGCCAATTCTTTGCAAACAATAGATCTCCAAAAAGTGTATGCATTACTATATGTGAATTTGCCAAATAGCATGGCATATAAACTGTCATTAGCAAAAATGAATAATTTGAGTGTTTTTTGAAGATTTCATTGATTTTCAAAATTTTAAATGTTATAAATGTGAGGTTGGAGGCACATTGATGTATAGTGAATGTAAAATATGAAAGTATTTGCAAAGGAGTAGTTGAGACAGAATTGTACTAGTCTTTCCTGTCAAAGCTTTGACAAGAATACTTCAACACTCTGGAAAATTAGTCCTGGGCATGTAGATATATATTTTTCTAATTTTTCAGTAATTATTTAAATTACATACTTTATGTGAAGTAGCGGGGGAAAAAAGATACTGGTATAAAACATACATTGTGTCAATAATATTTTCAATTGGAGAGTTACCAGCCAATACAAATTAATGTTAAATTAAGAAATCTGTAAAGTTTATTAAGTATATTACATTACTTACAAACATTGCAGATACAAAAATGTGGAGCAAATAAAATATACAAATTAATGCACTAAAGTCTGACCAACAGTCTAAGTACTTGAGACACACAAACAAGAAATCAACAAGATCCATTAAAATGAAGTATATTGTGAGGTTATAAATGAAGTACAACATATAAGATGCAAATTAGAAACTTGTGTGTTATTTTATAATTGGATCCCTTGTGTTATTGGTATTATTGTAAAGCATCATCCACTAGCAGTGTGAGAAATGTGAAGACCTGATTAATGGCTGTGTAACTTACCGTATTTAAGCAATCACTTGTGGTTTTATATGGATTTTTTTACGTGTTTTTCAGGGAGGCAGTCTAAACTGTACCCCATTTCGCTTTTTTATTGATCATGTCACTTTGTACACACCCAGTCCTGTTTCCATGTATGGTTTTATTTTGAAGTGTCACATTTGAAGACTGCAACTGAGTTTTCACCTGCTACTTTTGTGCAACTATGCATGACTTGTATGGACTTCAAGCTTTGCACAAATAGTATAAATGAATATATTGCACCCAGATTATTTAACCTAAATTTGAATATATTCAGATATATTCTTATTTTTAATATTAAGTATTTTGGGCTAATTTGACAAGCTGTAGTAATTATTCTGCATAAAGAATACCCAAGTGTTATGCATCAATCTTAACGTCCCGACCAATAGGTTTCAACTAATGCGATTAGCCCTCCTACTGACTGAGTAAATACGAGCTATAGGCTGAAAACCGGAAACAATGAAACACTGCTCTTCTGATTTTTAATGTGCTCTCATATTAGTTCACCAAACAACGGTAAATATTTACAAGTGCCACATCAGTACTTACAGTAGTTTCTCTTGATCAAACCAAGTCTATGCGCATTATTGTATGATGCATCAATCATGAGAGATCCTCCAAGTAAGAGTAGCAGAAATAATGCTATAGTATGGCATGTGGACTCATGTGCACGAGCGGCCTTTCAGTCTTCTGTAGTATTGTTTTTAGAAATTTTTATCTCCTTTAAGAATTTTTGAGACTGTATATGTAAATGCTAGCACTCTTGGAAATTGTTGGGTCCTTCTGACTTGTAAATAAGCCAAATCCCATAAGTTTTACTGAAGTCTAACTTTAGCACGTGCATTCATGTCATTTGAAAAGCTGGACAAATAAATGTTACACATTTCATTTACTTTTCAGATAGCTAAAAGAATACTCCACCCAATAATATTTTTGGATTATAGCGATAGTTAAAAAGAATTTTTAATCTTAGTGTTCATGCAGAATGTAGCTAAGAAAGTGTATGCTCCGAAGACCTGACTCTTGACCAGTGTATTAATGGAAGAGGCAGTCTGCAATTCAGAAATGCAACCCATTGTGAAAGGGGTACGAATCACTTAAGCAATATTTTAGCAAAAAACATGTATTTTTGCATGTTTTTTTTGTATACAACTGGATGAACTGACATGGATTATGCAATGCGAGTAATGTGATTTTTCCCCCCCCCCCATGAACAATGTGACACTGTTTGCTGTTGTCCAGCATTGGCCACCACCCACTTCCATTGAAGCATAAACATTGCTAGCTCTGTTCTGCATGAAACATAAGATTACATTTCTTTTTTGTGACAACGCTACAGGTAAAGTGTTCCTTAAAAGACTGAAGCAAGCACCACTCTACAGAACATATCTTTCCCTAAAATATTCCCATCTACATTTCTCTCTTTCAGTCTATAACCAAGCCTTTTTTATACAAAAAAAGTTGTATTTTAAGATTAATTACCGCAAGCCAGATATCAGACACTTTATTCATTGAAAATTGTCTAGTAAGCTTGTTTCCAGTCTTCATTCAAATTCAAGTCTATATTTTTTAATTAATGTCTCATTTTATCTATTGCTTAAATTAGCAGACTTTATGTATAGGTTTGTTATATGCGTGAAAGCTCAGTTATATTTTTCCCTTCCCTATAGGGTTCTAGCTGAAAACACTTGCCTAATCAAGAGTTTAAAAGTGTGAAGGTCACCCTGTAATGTAAGTAATATTTTTCTGATGTTTATTTTTCCACCAAATAATTGTATATGACTGCGAGTAGCTGCATTTACACAGCACCAAGTAGTTTGTGATGGAGCAGTGATTTTTGCAGGAATGTACTTTTAATAGTGCCTTTTTTGTATGTAGCATTGTTATCTCATTTTTAAATGTTTTTCTTGCACGAACATTTAGTATATTTGAAATATTTTTGCATTACCTTATGTTACTGTGTTTTGCATATACTGTAAAACAAATATAATGTATATATTTATGTCATGATTTGAATGTTAATATCAGTATAATTAAAGTAAATATTAAACACCTTTGGCAGTCTCAAAAAGCAACAGAAAAGTCCCTTGCCTTTCTGTGGCTGCAGGTTTTAACAGAGGTTATTTTTTGTTATGGTACAGCAGCTAATAATGTGCTTAAACACTGTGCTTAGACTGACTTCATTTAACCTGTCAGAAGCTGTTCATTTTATAGGACTGATGTCGATAAAACATGCACAGTTGGAAACATTAACAGTAACTATTTACTAAGTATTTAAAGGTGAAGCAATGGTGCTGTTATTTTAACCAGTTAAATTGTAAATGTCTCCACTGTATAATTTTTGTTTTGATATATAAAACTTTGTACTGCTAAGTATTTTGTAGCGCTGACACAATATACACTTTAAGTGGGATGTGATCTGAATCGTCAGCTTTGTATCTTATAATCTTTTAAGGGAGATGGGAGTTCTTTGCTTCTCTACCTATGTGCTTCAATTGATGTACAGTAGGAATGAATGATGTGTATAATCAATAATAATATCTTAATTGTTGATTTATCAATGTGCAAGCTGAAATTGAGTATGTCACTCACTTTGCAAAAAACAAACCAAAAACCTGCCTTGAGAGTCCACTCATTCACTGTCTCATGTAGACTAACAGTATAGTCTACTGTGCATGTGAAAAGCGAGCAAGTAGGCATGCATGGTCAGCGCATAGCTGCCTAGAAATGAGTGAATAAACAGAGCTGGGGAGAAAACAGCCTCGCAGTGTACATAATTAGATTTAATTGCAAGATGCAGATCATCATCACTCGCATGGAGGTGGTTTGGCTTTGAAAAGACTGATGTTGTTCAAAAGACGGCAATCTGCAAACTATATTGGATATTGGTTTCCATTAAATACAACTCGACAACTAACTTGTTTCACCATCTGCAAACTTACCCCCACCCCACAGAATATGAAGAATACGAAAAGCTCCAGGAGTCAGCTGTCCAAGACAGGTCTAATTCGCCCAAGGTACAAGCACAAAAATACACTCGGCAAACTTTAGTGGAATCATTCTGCAAAAAAGTGCCATACGACAAGAAAAGCAACAGACCATATGGTTTGCATGACAACAGACAGCAGGGATAACGTCAGTGCAGTACAGGTTAACTGGAAGAGGCTTCCTTGTTTTGGACGTAGGGTTCCCATTGCCATTGATGGGTAATTTGGGTTCCTCTATAAAATGCAGTTTAAGTGGAATTAATCTAGCATGGAGCCCCATAGGTGTTAGGAAAAAAAAATTTTGTTTGGACAAATTATTAGTCCATCCATCCATCCATCCATTTTCCAACCCGCTGAATCCGAACACAGGGTCACGGGGGTCTGCTGGAGCCAATCCCAGCCAACACAGGGCACAAGGCAGGAACCAATCCCGGGCAGGGTGCCAACCCACCGCAGGACACACACAAACACACCCACACACCAAGCACACACTAGGTCCATTCGAACAAATTAAATAATGTGTTCAAATGGATTATTTTAATTTTCGTAAGAGGCATATCCCTTTGGGTGCATTTTATTTCGCAAGCCCTTTTATGGAGGGGCTTTCCCCATCCCGCCCTGGTGGCCACAGAAATTGGAGCAGTTGATGACACAAGGAATGGAGAAAAAAAGGAAAAAAAAAACCCAGTTATTTCAGAAAAACACAATAATTCAGAGAAGGCAAGACTCTGCACACTGCCATTGGGGAAAAAAAGAGATCAAAAGCTACTCATTATAATAGTTTTGCTGGTCTTAGTGCAATTTTTTGTGTAAATCCTATAGGCCGCTTTGGTTTACTTATACTTGCACTGTTTTTGATCTCAGTAATAATTTAACTGGGGATTTTAAGGTTTTTGTGTTTTTACTTTGTTTAAGTAAAATACTACTTGATAGCCTTAATTATTGTTTCCATTAATCTCATTAGTAAGCTACAATTATTATCCTACTAACAAGACCAAACCAAAATAAGACTTATACAAACTCATTTTTAGAGGATGCAGAATATCGTCTATTGTTACTGTCAAAGTCCCAGAAAATATCAAAATATAATTCAGTCATTGTTTATGTGTATGTTTTTTCTCAGTTTACATTATTTCAAGAACTCAGATTTTCCATCCCAAAGAAATGAAGATAATTCAAGCGTTGGTGCTAAATTGACTATGTGAATGATGACTGATGTACAAGACTGGCTCCGGTCTTCATTTCAGTGATGCCTGGATAGATTCTGGTCCCCTGCATTCAGCTAAAAGTATTTGAGAATGTGACGATGTTGTTAGAGCCATAATTGAACATATTACTCCTAAATATGGTCTTGCTAGGTTAAAATTTGCTAAAAACCAGTAGTTCTGCCAAAGACAGTTATAGTGTCAAGTTGGGGAGCCTGCACTGGTACAGTGCTTTGCCGCACCCACAACATGATGAAACAACTTGGGATCCCGGTTGGCAACCCCCCCAGGCAGACACGTGGTCTAGTCCCACCCTCTGGAAATGACCCTCTATCTGCCCCAGCCAGGTGTTACGTGGGGTACCCCTTGGCCTGGTCCACCCACTTGGGTCCCCAACAATGAGGATCTTACGAGCTGGATCACCCTCGGGATAACGCGCCACATGGCCGTAGTGCCTTAACTGAAGCTCCCTCACAATGCAGGTAATATGCCTCATTTGGGACTCCATGAGCAACTGCTCATTCGACACAAAGTCAAACCAACGGTACCCAAGGATTTTCCGGAGAGACACAGTACCAAAGGAGTCCAGTCTTTGTCTCAGGTCACTGGATAGCGTCCATGTCTCTCAACCATATAGCAAGACAGGAAGCACCAGGACTCTAAAGACTTGGTTATAGTGTGTTACCTGAATAATTGTAGCCTTTTTTATTAAAAAAGTAAAGCAAATTGTGTGTTCAGTAATGATACTGGACAACATTGTAGCATAGTCAGTTTGTTTGTCGGGTCTGAATCCTACACTTTGTCCATTTTGAATTTTCATATTCCATATGTGTCCATACGAGTTTTCTTTGCTTCAGTGTCCAAAAAGTCAAGTGGGTATGGTTAATTGGAGATTCCTAACTCACTCCGTTGTGGCCTTTAATGTTTTTTCTTAAACTTTAAATTTATTTTAAAAAATTCATGCATGTAAGTTTTTGGAAGGAGCATTTGTATGAATTAAAGTACTGATACAAAGTAAATATTATAGTCTGATAATGCAACTCATGTGCTTTTAGTAAATTTGTATTAATGTCGAGAGGAGCATTTTAAACTAAATATTATTATCAGTTACTGGAATATTTTTTATCTCTCATTTTAAACCAAAAAAGAAAGATTTCAGTATTTTTACAAAATGGTACAGAGACTTGAAAAAATATAAAGCTATGGAATTTGACAATGTCATTGCTAGCTCTCATTGCAGAAGGTAGTAAAAAAAATCTGACTTTTAATAGTAAACTGGTGGGAAAATGATAAATTTAGGCATTTTCACATTTAAATAGTATTTCTGGCGCAGCACTTGCTTGGTTTAAATCTTATTTATTGGACAGGAAGCACTTTGTCTCCGGTGATATTTTTATGTTTGCGTCTGCCAAACTCACAGTATTCCTCAAAGCTCAGTGTTGGGTCTTTTACTCTTTAACATTTATATACTTCCCTTTGGCCAAGTCATTTGCCATTATGGATTACAGTTTCAATGTTATGCAGATAATAATAATAATAATAATTCTTTGCATTTATATAGCACTTTTCTCACTACTCAAATATACATTCACATCAATTTTTTTAAGTACATTAACCCCTGCTTAGGTGGTCTATTGTTTAAGTGTAATTGTTGTTTGGATGTAAAGATCTTGATGATGCTTGTTACAATTCCAAACATTGTTAGGAATGGTGAAAATGTAAGAATATCTGTTGCAGACATTAATATATCACCCTCTGTAGAAGTGATGAATCTTGTTGCTACTATACAGTAGTTTCCACTATTTTCTTTTAAATGAAACATAAAGAATGGCACCTGTTACATTTAAAGAACATTTCAAGACTCTGTTCTTTATTGATATGCAGTGTTACTGAGACTAATCTGTGCTTCAGTTGCATCTAGTTTGGATTCCTGGGTGTTCCCTTTAAGAGGACAGTATACAGCTGCTTGAATTCTTACCCATACCAAACCCTGGTAACAAATTACTCCTACACCTCAACTTCACTGGCTCCCACTATATTACATCTTGCATAAACAGCATTACACTGTTTTACTCATATTTAAGACCATTCATAGTCTTTCCCTTATCTATCCTTCCAGTGTGACTACAAGTAAGTTACATCTCTTTTGTTGCATTCCTCAAAGTTGTATTTTGTTATTCTATTTCTTTCTCCTTAGGCTTCTTTCCAATTGGGGGTTTGGGTAGAACAACTAGTGTTGCAGTTTTGGATTGCACTGCCTTTTAGTGTGCATGTAACTACAGCTCTTAACTTTTTAAAGGGGTAACTCAAAGCGGGATCTTTTTAGGAAAACATTCTTGCTGTCTTTAACCATAATGTTGTTTTTTATTTTTTTATTTTTTTATTTTTTCATTTTAAAAGTTTTGTTACTTGTTTCTTTTGTGTTGTATGTTGCTTTGTTTTCTGTCTTTATTCAGTTTTCTACTGTGATCTTGGGTTGTTTGAAAGCTGCTTTAAAATAAAATGTAAAATAATAAACAGTGTGAAAAAACACAGTGATTACTGAATATTTTATATAACGAGAAACAATAGAATTTTATTGTACAAGTGCAGATTACAGTTCTTTTTGAAACAACCTTGTAAACCCTGTAATGAGACTTTTCATAAATCAGTTTAGTCTGAATAGGCATAGACTTTTCTGTTTTGCTTTGTTCTAACATTTCGATCAACTATAAACCCGTACCTGACAGACTAGTGGTAGGAGAACTAAAAACGTATATTGAAGTTCATTACATTTTCTCTAAATGAGAATATTGATGTGCACAGCCCTAGTAAAAGTGATGTCAACATATAGTCTGAAAATATTACACCAGTAAACCTAAATTGGGAACTCATAAACCTATTGGTTCCCTACCTAGGAGTTGTAAATGTCTCTATCTGCATTGTTCTAATCGGCCACTGTTAGTACCTGCTTCTCTGCATGTTACCTATCAATTATTTTTGTTAACATTTGAAAAAAAATAGTAAATTAAAATTCTTACTAGATAATCTACTAAAGTAAATGTTTTTATAAGCTTAGTTAAAAATATTTAAAAATATATTACTGTCTGAATAATTTACTCTACTTGACTAATTAGAGTACTAATTTGTTCCATTGTCACTGACGCAAAAATCTTGTAAAAAATTCAGAAATTATCACTCCTCAGCAGTCTCTGTCCTGCAAATCCCTGCATGCTTTACACACATGATGATTAAACTCTCTGAAAAACATAACTGTGCTAGTGATAACAAAAAAAAAGCAATAAAACAGGTACGGTTGACTTTGACTCCATTGAGGAATTAGAATGAAGTTAACAAATGGTGTATTTTTTCAAAGATATGTGCTACCATACTCTTTGCCTTCAATGCATTATTACTGTCATAAATGTGTTTATATTAAACTATAAAAATGCCCTATAAAATAAACTTGGGCAATCCATGGAATTTTTTAAAGAATATCAGAACACTGGGCTTAGTTTCCATTTTGTCTGTGGATTGTGTTCCATAGTCTTATAAAAATGAAATGTTCATTATCATTTTCATAATTTGAATTTATTTCAGGAGTATTGATACTTGACTTATACAAATCTTAGCATAAACGCACACACACTATTTTGTTTTATTGCTTTAATTGCACATGTTAATATTTAATGTAGTTTATCCTTGTAATACAACCTTTGTACTTGCATAGATTTACTAGTATTATAGTAATGAAGTGAATAACTTTACAGCTATTTAAGCAGGGATCCATCTGTTATTGAAACGTAACATTCTCAAACCTGCTTAAACCAATTCACAGTTTCTAGGTGCTGAATCCTGTCCCAGCAAAACTGGGTAGTAATTTGATCTGGTCAAGACTATCGGTCAGTTGTATAGCACACTGAGCCACTTTAGAATTAACATGTTCACATATAGGATGTAGGGGTGCACTGAGGTGAAAAAGGGGGAAAATCCCTTGCAGAAGTAGAAGGAACCTGTTAAATTCTCACAGACAGCAGCTGGCCTTGGAGATTCAATCTCATACTGTTTCTGTCTACGGGGCAGTAGCGCTAATCACTTCATCACTATCATCATCTCTTCCTAATATTAATTCGTTTTAACACTGAAACTACAATTTGAGTTATCTTGAAATATATTCCAAGATATCTGAAATGGAGCAGACACATTTTAAGATGTAATGAAATGTATTTTAGATATCTCAGTGAATTTCAAGTATGTATTAAATGATTTTTAAGATATCTTAATATTTTGAGATTTCTTAAAATAACTTCATGTTCATTTTTTTTTTAAACTTTATTAATTTTATTGCAATCATTCCATGCAAATCAATCAATTTTTACAAAAAGTAGGATTAAGAACAAGTCGACCCCAACCCCTGAGAGAGACAGAGAGAGCAAGGCCAATGGAGTAAAACTTAAGGCTTGTAAACATACCTAAACTGATGAGTTTGATAAGCCAATAGAGATGGATAGAGAAGAAAAAGAAATGCAGAAATAATTGCTTCCTCTGTGCTTTAAGAGCTTATTCTAAAATATTACTGATTAGATTCTGCCATGTTTTGAAAAAAATGTGTACAGATCCTCTGAATATTTGATTTTTTCCAATTTCAAATGGTATAGAACATCTGTTTCCCACTGACCTTAAAGAGGAGAGTTAGGATTCTTCAAGTTTAGCAAAGTCAGTCTGCGTGCAAAAAGTGTAGTGAATGCAATCAGTTTGTTTGTCGTTCTCCACTTTAAACCCATGATATCTAGAAGAACCCCAAACACAGAAGAACCCCAAACCCAGCTGTTAATGGGTTAGGAGGGATTGTGAGACCAAGGCTATCTGAAAGGTAATTAAACATTTTGGTCCAGAATGATGTTAATTTGGTGCAGGACCAAAACATGTGATCCAGCGAGGCTGGGACTTGATTGCAGCGTTCACAGTTTGGATCCTGCCCTGGAAACATTTTGGAGAGTTTTAGACGAGACAGATGTGCTCGATTATATAATTTTGAGTTGAATAATTGTATGCTTTGCGCATATGGAGCTCGAGTGAATTCTCTGCATTGCTTTTTTCCACTCCTTTTCTGGTATATTGATTGAGAGATCTTTTTCCCAGTGTCCTCTTGGATCTTTGAAAGGGAGGGACTGTATAATAATTTTTATATATTGCAGAGATGGTGTCTGAGTCCTTGAGATTGAGCAATATTTTTGCCAGCATGGACGAGGGTGCAAGATGAGGAAAATCAGGCAGGTTCTGTTTAACAAAGTTCCTAATTTGAAGATAGTGAAAGAAATGTGTAGCTGGAATGTTAAATTTGGAATGTAATTGTTCATAGGATGCAAAGACGTTGTCTATATAAAGATCTCTAAGCAAGTTAATCCCAAATTTTTTCCAGATATTAAAAACTGCGTATGTTTGCGAAGGTTGAAAGAGGTGGTTCTCTTGCAGAGGTGTTCGTTTTAAGGTATCTCAAATTCATTTATAGATACCTGAAATGCATTTTAAGATATCTCAAAGTAGCTTCCTGTGCATTTCAAGATATTTTAGATACTTTTTTAGATCTCTTAAGATAGACATTAGGTCCCATTGAAAGAATAAAACATTTTATCTGGAGTAATTTTGAGATCTCTTGAAAGGTATTTGAGCTGCAGAGACTTGAAATGCACACAGTTATTCTGAGATAGCTGAAAGTATATTTGAGATATCTTGAAATGTGCAGAAAATTATTTTAAGGTATCTGAATATGTATGCATTTTCAGATATTTTGAGATATCTCCAAATGTTAATTTGGATTTCCTTTCAGCACCTTCTTCACCACTATGGATTGTATAGAGACTGCATACCTGTGCTTACCTCCACGAGCATTCTGTCGGTATCACTGTTGCTCTCCTCCTCCGTTGTGAACAAGACCTTCAGGTACTCTACCGCTTGATGCAGTTACTCACCTCTCATTTGGAGAGGATAGTCCACCTTTCACCTACTGAGGACCATGGTCTCAGGTTTGGAGGTGCTGATTCTATTCCCTGCTGCTTCATACTTGAATCAAACTGCCCCAGAGCTGCTGGAGTTCACAGCCCGATTAAGCTAACAGGACCACATGGTCCAGAAAAGACAGTGATGCAGTTTAAAGCCCTCTGAACTGGACACCCTCCCATTTCTGACTGTGCGTTGATATCATATCCTATTCTTGAAAATCACAAACTGGTTAGGAGAAAAAGAACAGCCCTGGCGGAGCCCCACACCCACTGGAAACAATGCTGTTGTTTTTCAGAGTATGCAGACACAGTAATAATGCACTGTGATAATACAGGGATTGAATAGCCTTATTAAGGGACCCTGGAACCATGTACTCTCCCAGCACCCCTCCCCCCACAACCCTCAGAATCTCTTGAGGAAACGGTCATATGCATTTTCTAAGTACACAAAAACATTTAGATTCATTTGGTGTACTCCCATGCCCGCTCCAGGGATCCTTATAAAAGTTAGAGATTTTTCACTGTTCCATAGCCTAGATGAAATTCAGATTGCTCCTCCTGAATCTGAGGTTCTGCGACTTGGTGGAGACTCATTTCCAGTACTTTGGCGTAAGCTTTTCCCAGGGGGGCTGAGGTATGCGATACCTAATATTTAGGGACCTCTATCCCTGTCTGTTACTCCAGGGGAATGGCTCCAGATGATCATGTAACATTGATAAGATTTGTCAACCGTGATAGCCTAACAGTTTGCAGAGACTTCAGCATTTCTGGGCTAATCTCATCCACCCCTGGAGCCTTGACACTTGTGGAGTTGCTGGACTACAATAGTAACCTCCCTCAGGGAAATTGACTTTGATCAATTATTATTTATAAATATAGATGTATTTATTTAAACTTAATGTCTCGGGCAACTTTGTAGATTTAGTCATTCATTACTTTTTCAATGGCTCTTATGACGTGGAATGAAGAAGAGGTTCATTTAACCACTGATTTTAATTTTTTAACTTAACACACTATAAAAATAAAGAGGTATCCTTTTTTCTTAAGACATTTTCTTAGATATTTTGTTAGTAAACTTTATGATGTGAACTTTGATAAACTGCTACATATATACAGTATCACTTTATCAAAATATAAGGTATAAAACATAAATTGATTGTGAAAAAAATGACATGTAAACTAAAATTGTAAAACATATATCTTGATTTTTATAATAACAAATCTGATGCATTGTTACTCCATACATTACTTAAACCTTTGCCATTATGTATTCAAATTATGTAACATTGCAAACATGCCTAAATAATTGCAGGGCTGAAACTATGTACATTTAAAAGGTTATATGTATATCCTCATTATGGCTCTGTACACGATGGGAAGCTGGAAAAATGTGCATGTAACTCCAGTTCTCTCTTCCTTGCATTGCATATTACCAGAAAATAGTCAGAGGAGAACTGCAGGGAAATCATTTTTGTATAAAATAATTTGATCATATGAAATGGCATAATCTGGAACCTTTTCCTAAATGAATATCTCTGCTGACATAATTATTTCTCCCACATCAAGAAATAGTGGAACCATTACCATCTTAGTCATTTGTGATTGGGCCCCACTTTCACTGAATGCATGTAAGACAGCAGCATTTAGCCAGTTTATTTTTTCTGCTGGAGAAGCACATTCTTAAATATATATCAAGAAAAATTTAAGTCAACAAAATGTATAGATTTATACGATTGCTGTTATGTGATGGTGTAGTTCGTCTCCACACTCCCTATTACATGTGGTAACCTCTTGAACCCACAGCCGTCAGTATTGTAACCAGGACAAGTCAGGTAGATGAGGACTCATACATACCCATAGCAAAGGGTTGATGAAAGAAAGGTACAAGTGCTTTTATTAAAACAAAGTCAAAAAATGCAATGCATCAAAATCAATAAATAAACAATAAATTAAAACAGTGGTTATACGTGAAGTAAAATCAGAGTTAAAACAAGAATGAAATGCACAGCCATCGTATCCTTAATTTTCCTTCTACTCTCGGATGAACTCAGCCCAATTCCTTCTTCGTCTCCCAGCTCGCCCGTGACTCATTCAGCCAGTGGAGACTCAACAACCACAGCCTCTCTACCCAAACTCCATCTTGGCTGCCTCACACAGATCCCGCCAGACCACTCGGGGTTGGTTGTCTCCCATATTCCTTCGTGAAGGGCACCATGATTTCTGTGAATTTTCACGTATTTACCGCATAAAAATGGATTTTAGATTTAAAAACAGAAATGTGTGGAATTTAGGTACTGAATCAGTGACTGTTACAAAACTTCCCAATAAATTAAATGATTGAATAATCTGTAGTTCTATCATTCAGATAGTACTTTCTAGTTTGTTGTTTTTCAAGCGAACGCAATTCTTTGTAGAAATTCAGTTCAGTGCCTGTATCTGTTTGTGCACGTGTTTCCTGTATGTTTTCACATTAAAGGCACGCGAATTAGCCAGCTGCACGAGGCAGAAATGTTGAAGCGAGCAGTACCAGATACCCTAACTACGTAGAAACATGAGCTTAACTGCAAAATTGAGGGCACAACAACATCCCGGCAACTTTTACGAATCTGGACAACTTTTCTGCAAGTTTTGCCAGCATACCACAGACTGGTCGCAAAAAGATACTTGCATTGACCATGTCAAATTTATGCAAGTTGTATGTTGTAGTTGATGAAACCACTGATAGCCAAGACCACATAGCGGTAGTTCTCAACATAGTTATAGGTGCGTAAACATTTGGCTGAATGGTAATTCTTTTATGTAGGCATTTCTAATTAAAATTATATTTAACCAGTATTAAAAGTCTTTCCCGTCGAAAATGTTATTAGTGAACAGCACTGGTTGTTAACCAGTTACCTTTTAAAAATTAACAATGATGTTTCTGAATTTAATAACTGCTTTGCCTTGCGGTGACGAGGCCCTCAAAGTCCACATTTGACTCTGATTCTGTTATAAACTACAAACCTGGGCAGAAGAGCAGGTTTCTCCTCGGATGCAACGAGCCCTTAAAAGCAGGTCTCTTTCTTTCTTTTTATCTGTTTACTTCCCAGATTTAGCATCTTATAGATTAGTTTGCTTTTGCTTTGTAATTAAGTATTTTAATATATAGAGTAGATGAAGCTACAGATATAATGATGCACATTTTCAATCTGTAAACATTTATGGTTTAAGAATCATTAGAAATAATTTACATAATTACAATTACAGGTACTGAAGACCAGTACTTTTTGGCAGATGTTATCTTTATGGAGAGCTGCAACTTCTCCACCTTTTCACAGGCAGCACTTCAGTCCCTTCACAACAGCCAGCTGAATCTTGTTGACATTTTAGCAGTGGTTACAGACAATGCATCATACTGTCTTAAAGCATACCAGGATGTTTTAAAAGGGGTTATGCCTAACAGTGTACATTCAACCTGCTTGTGTCATATCATCAATTTGGTGGGAGAGACCTGGACGCACTATAAATAAATACTTTAGTGAGGCTGCATCACTAGTGATGTGGGTAAAGTTTGCCTTCTTCAAGAAGCCTGTTAGGAACCACCGAGCAGGACACACCAGGTGGAATATCTGGTTTGAATCAGTAGGGTACCTCAGTGAACATATTCACCTCTTTAAAAAGTTCTTTTTGGCCAACAACACATCAGCTCAGGCTGTAACAAATATCTTAGACCCTACAAAATGAAGTTAATCTTTATCTCAGATGCATCAAACTAGTAACAGCTTTTACAATTCTGGAGGGCACTCACTGTCCTACTGTAGTCTCGGCATACAGCATCATGGAGGATCTGGGCTCCTACCTGATGGATCAAACTACAAAATAAGGTTAGTTATTTAATGTGCTGTTTCATTAAAAGGAACGTAAAGTGCCGTTTCATTATGGTTTGTTTTGTTGTAGCTGTTGCTACTTACAGTAAAAAAAAAAAAAAAAAAAAGATAAAAGCCCAAAAATCCAAATCAAGGAAAAATAAAATGGTGGAAACTGAAAATCCAAAAAGATAAAACAGAATATGTGAAAAAATAAAACTGATTCCACAGGACCCTATTCACGCTCCTGCAGTTGTACCTCCGATTCCTGGGGAGGACTCCACCATGCTTGCACCAACTCCACACAAATAATCAGTGGGGTGAACCAATCCTTAAATCACCAATCCTTCGCAGAGCCCATGACTGCACTGCCTTTTCTCCTTAGATGGCGGGCTTGTCCACATTACCTTACTTATGATTGTGGGTTCAAGAGGCTCCTGCATGTAGTAGGGAGTGTGGAGCTAACCCACACTGTCACATGAGTACAGTGAAATTCTTGCATATGCAAATTAACATGCAACATATTGCAACTCTTCACTTCCTTGATTGTGAAAAACACAACAATCTTTCACATTTGTATTTAATCTACAGATATGTAGACTGAATGGGTTATAATTACTGGGTATGACAGTAATCAGTCTGAGAGAAATTTTCAGTCATCACTGGGCTTTTTGCAGATTCCTGTTTTTAATTAATTCAGAGGGGTCCTGCAGTGTGAATAAGACTACAACTATTCTGCTCTTTGCCATCTGATTTGTCGTTACATGGAAGCTAACTGTGCTCAAAAGCTGTTTGTAACCGACTACCGGTATATCACTCTTAATTTTTAAAATCGTCTTTATCGGAAGCAGTATTTTGTATATGTCAATTATTAATTTGTTTACTGTGTCTTCAACGATTTTTTGAGTGAATAAATACATTAGGTCACAGCTTTATTTTTAAAGTAGCTTCAGTGATAGGTTACATTATACTATTAAGTATTAAACTTTTTGCAGTGGTCCTTGTCATCATGCATAAAACTAGCAAATTTTTACATTTGCCATAAATATTTATTACGGTAGCCACAAATCCTCCTTGAAGTGTTACAGTAAATGATATTGATCACTTCAGGTTTTCCGTGCTTTTGGCGGATAACTACAGTGTCATCAGGCTTAGTGAGTAATGTGGCATTACATGTTTTTAGCTTCCACATCTCTATTATTATTTGCTATTCCTTGAAAGAGTGCAGGTTTTAAAATAAAATGTGTAAGACTTGCAGGGCAACATAACAGTTTCATATCTGCACAGAACAAGTTATTTAATTTGACTAACTCCATGCTTTATTTGTTTTGATAACATGCATTGTAGAACTGGGCTGAAAATGTATTCTGGATTTCATTTCTTTACAGGAAGGTGAAGCCTCCTGAGAAATCTGTTGTTTTTTGTCTGGAGTCTCATAATTAATTGCAGCAAGATTTCTCGTATTATGAAACTGAGAAGTGGTCCAAAGATGTGGAAGTAATTAAAATTCTTTTAGCATTGTAGAGGCAGAGCCATTAAGAGTCTGTGGTACTTCAAACTCTGCCGTCTTTACTTTAGATTAAATTAATGTAAACTTTGATTACCATGTAATATATTTTTCATTGTAACTGATGGCACATCTATTGGGTTCAGGGCTTTACTTGCTCATTTATGATGGGTGGGTCATGAGGAGCTCCGTCAACAGAGATTAAGGTTTACAGACAATGCAAAGCAAACTTTAGCTGCCTCTCCATCTATCCTTATGTTGGAAAGGGTCGTTTACTTCCACATTTGCCTCAGGCTCTGTTTAGCACCCAATCTCTCTCTCATGCTCATTTCATCTTCCTGCTTAGCTTTTGACACATTATGTACCTGCCAAGTGAGCCCATTTCGCCAGCTGTACTTCTGACTTTAAGCTTATTTGGGCCCTGGTAAGAAGTAAACAGCCCTAAATTTCACCCACGATTTATTTTAAGGTTGTGGAATATATTTTGAAAATCCTAGGGCTGCCCAGAAGAGCTATCTCTTTATGCTACATTTATATGTTCATCCCTGAACTCCTTTTTTCTAACTATTTGTAGCTCCCATATAGATTATCCATTATAGCAGAGTCCTGCCTGTTCTAGGCAGAACCTCTCTTGCAGCTATGCATCAATCTGTGGGAATTCTGTTGGCCTTCTTGGCTTAATTTTACTTCAGACAATCTAGGTAAATTGAATGAGCTTGTTATGTTATATAGCATTTCTCATAAAAATTGTTTTAAAGTTTTTCTAGCCTTTCTCACTTAAAACTAAATATTTCAAGGTCACCATTTAAATCATGAAAGCTTAAGTTAATGATGTTTACAAATCTATTATTTTTGAAATCTTTATTTGGAAGTTTCTATTTGTTGTAGACACTGAAAGCTCCATTTTTGGCTAACATGACCCTTTCATTTGTTTATTGATGTGTGTGTGTGAAGCATTTTTAATCATATTATTGCATTTACCATATTCTTAGAAACATTCTGTGTAATGAGGAAGACTATAACTTCACAATTATGAAGGGAGTAAAGGAGGCTTTAAAGGTTACATCCCTTAATAAATTTTCAACAAAGAAAATAAAAATTAAGCCATGATTTACTCTAGGATCTGTATATTTTAATTCGAATAGGGAACGCAACAGGAGTAATAATAGTGAAATAATTAAACAAAATTGAAGAATTAGGCATGCATGAGTCTGCATGTGAAATATTCAGAATGATTCTTGCCTTTGTTATATTAGGTAAACACACTCATGAACTTTAGCATTTTGCCATTCATTCGTTGATGCTTGTCAGCTGCCCTACAAATTGGAAAATGAGTGCACTGACCAACTTAACAACGCCTACTCTTTATGCTTGTTTTTTCTTTTTATTGTATACCAATTCATTTCTGATTTAAATCTGTTGAATATAATATAAAATACATGACGCTCTACAAAATTCTCCACCACAATTTATTGTTCGCATATTTTACTAATTATCTAGACTTTAGAGTCTTGTATATGTAAATATCAGGCTCTGCTAATCCATAATGCAATTGAATCACCACTGCACAGATGAACCAAAAATTTATTTTGGTTAAGAGACAATAAATAACAAAATTTCTTTTTTTACCCTTGAATTTGTCAGTGAAAGCTTTATTTATATATCTTTATGTAGTATCATTGCAGTGACAAGCAGAAAATAACTTGATATTTGTTTTAGTTTATGCCAGTATACCAAAATACTTATTTCAATATTTTTCATTTTGTTTTCCTAACCGCCTTCATTTTCACTTAGCTAATTATAGGTGAACTGGTAGCTATCTGTGATCTCCTTTGGAGCCTTCAAATGATGCACAGCAGTGTTAGATAAAGAAATAATTGGACAGAAATTTTGGTCGAAATTTCAGGAATGATTCAGCACGTTATAGGGTAAGATAAGTGTTTTCAAGTCAAAGGTATTTCTTTACAGTCATGGTATATATTAAATTGTCATCATACATAAAACCACCAAAAGTGGGTTTTATAAATTAAAAAAAATCCTGTTCTTGCAGCTTACATTTGGGCTAATGGGTACAGGATTCCATGAGAGAATGAAAAAGTCCTAAAACTTACTGAATCCATTTGTCAAGCCACAAATGTTAGAGTGTTGATCTGCGTTTTAAGATTACATGCAGTACATGTTGCAAAACGGTGTATTAACTTAATTTTAAGAAGGAAAAAATCTTATTTACAATTGCTTGTATTCTTTCACTATATGGAAACATATTTCATTATTTCAGCGGCCACTTTCACTCCTTTCACCAGGGTTGAGAGGCAACCCATACCTCACTCTTTTCCTCAACTCCTCGCCCATGGCTGGTCATCAGGAGCACAGTCTCAGTCGTTTTTTTTTTTTTTTCCTGCTAAACATGCAAACTGTACTAGTAATCTGTCATGCCAGGAATGATGAATTGAGCCACTAAATAAGGCAATAGTTTACACGCTAAGCAAGTGATGTGGCTGCAATGTGCCCCCCAGCCCCTGTGATTACTGTTATCACTCATGGTGCTCCATCCATGCCAGCTTCTTGAGGCAACACAGAGCTGTCATTGCTGCCTTCAGAGCACCATGGTCTTCATGAGTTTTACGCGTTCCCCCTTGTAATTGTGGATTAATTGATAGCCATGAGTTTACTCGGTCAAACACATTGTCCTTAATTCTTTAATTGCCATATCCTCACAAGAGTGAATAATCCTGCATTAAAATGTCTAGAATTGGTTTGTGATGTTTCAATCTGCTCTATTGCACACTCTGCTCTTTTCATTGTTTTTATTATGTATGGCCAAGGGTTGTAGTTATACTGGTATTGGAAAAGTACAGAAAACCCTGAATTTTATGGTATGGTACCAGCCTTTCAGGATTTTTGGTACTGGAAGTAAATATCAGCTATCCCCTCAATCACTCAACCAAAACCATACCTTGAGTCAAAATTTTTTTTTTTTTTTTTGGTAATCAAATTTTTATTAACAAATTATAAATCGTAAACCATTTGAACAGCTCACAGAAAGGTACATTAGACCAATAAAACGGCCACTTCTGGCCTTGTATGAAAAAAGATGGCTCTTGTGTGTAAGTAGTGCTGGGCGGTATACTGGTTCATACCAAAAAATGTTTTTTATTTTTGTTATGATATGGATTTTTCTTATACCGGAACACTGATTTAAATAGCCTAAACAACGTTCAGAACATGGCACAGCGGGAAACTGTTTATGGAGGGGCCTTTTTCACTGCTGCACCGCTAAACAGGCATTCAACAGAGTACATACGTTAGTGGAGGTATTGAGCAGTGAAAATGGACAGAGGACATTCATAAACGGAAGCTGTAGCAGACGATAAAGTTGAACATGATGACACAGAAGAAATTTTGAAGAAAAAGGTGTTGTGTCTTTTTTCTGAAGATACTTTGGTTTTAAAAGTTCCGATGTGGACCATTATGTTCAAATGTGTGAATACTGTTTCTATACTACTGGATAATACTGCAAGCCAAGTTTTACTTGTTTTATTTTTTTTTTTTTCAATACTGTGTAATGTACCTGGTTACTGTGTAATAGTGTAATGATGCCGGTCCCCTACAGACTCCATCTTCCCACATGGGAGTCTGTTGAACCAACACCGTCGATAGTTTTGACCAAGATGAGCTGAGAAATCTCATTGAAGCCAAGGGATGGTAGAAAGAGCTCAAGTGCTTTTGTTAAAAATAGTCAAAAGTTAAACCAAAAGTGTCCATTGTGCAGTTTTCAGAAAAATACAGTACCCAAATAAATGGCAAAACCATAAAACCAAGTGAAACGTGGGGATAAAATCCATAATAAATAAATCCTTTAAAATAGAGGTTAAAATGCAGTCTCTCTCCTCGCCCGATTGCATCACACCGCCTTCTGTCTCCACGGCTCACCCTTTACGGGCGTTGCTGGTGGAGCCTTTGCAGCACGAACTGCTTTCTGCCAACTCCTGTCTTGGCTTGCAGCCAGACCGTCCGAGGTCGGCACACCTCCCCGTCTTCCTTCGTGCTCACTCAGTCGCTCATCAGATCTATTGGGAGCTCTTACATTTCTCTCGCCCCACTCTACATGCTTAGTCAGTGGGATGAACCAGCCCCTAGATCGCCCCAGCCTGCGCTCCCTTACGGAGCTCCAGCTTGTGCTGCCTTCACCTTCCTGGTGTCTGAATTGTCTCCCATGACTGCCTTTTCCCTTCTTTAACCTCATTGTGTTCTATCTTTTCTTTTTTGCTTACCCTTATCCTGCCGGCCCATAAATATACATCTCCGTGACCGCAGCGCCTTATTCACACGCTGCAGTAACGTGCAATCGTGTTTTGAAGTAATAGTATTATTACTGGAAGTTGCACTATTATTTATATTATTGTTATTATTTATTAGTTTAGATATTATGCAGTTTAATGATGGTAAAGTTGTTTAAAAAGTCACTTTAACGTGTCAGTGGACAGAGATTGTTAACATTAACAGAAAGTGTAGTTGGTTTACAAAAAATATTTACTATTTATTCCTTTTCCAAGACATGTTCAGTGCAGTACAACTTTTGACAAGCACCTCTGGATATTTTACTAAATCTAAATGGCTCTTTGGATGGTTGACAATATGTTGTCAAAATTTTAGTTTAAGTTGTTTGCAAAATTTGTTCAATAAAAAGGTTCTATATTTTGACTGTAACTGTCATGCAATGTGATTCCTTCTCTTCACTAGTGCCTCATTAGTGCCCCCCTCCTTGAAAACTATCACTTTATTGGGCCATGCAAACCTGTATTAATACTTGTGTGCACATTAAAATGTTTTTTTGTACAATGTACAATTCTTATGACAGTGGAATAGGTTATTCTTAGCCAGTCTACTGCAGTTATTGCAGTGGAAAACTCATGCATGGAAAAAAAATACCATTGAATACCGTGAAACTGGTACAATTTTGCAAAATACCCTGATATAGAATTTTGGTCATACCGCCCAGCACTATGTGTAAGACACAATGGGTGGGAGTTCAGGGGTAATAAATAACCTAGGTAAATTTTGGTATGCAGTTTCCCTCTATATGATTTGGGACAAGTTGTGAGACTGACTGCCACTTTAAAATACATGTGGTAGACAAATCATTAATCTGTGCTGCAGATAATTCAAGCAAAATAAGATTAAAAAAGGAGGTTTTCCATAAATCAAAAGATAATAAACTAGGAGATTTCCATTAAGAGGCTAAGGCTAATTTTGCAACAATTGTGCCTCGAGAGATTACCTTTGCTGGAAAGAAGAAAGAGAGACAGCAGAAGAGTCCAGAAAAAGAAATAATTGAGGCAATAAAGTAATTTATCATGCAGTGACATATTGCATTTAATATGCATGTGGTATTAGGAAACTGAATGACCTTTGCTGTTAGGAAAACTCAAGTTTCTTAAAGTTGGAGTTGTGATTGTGTCTTGTGGAAGATGCCTATAGTCTCAAGCTTTCCCAAATCTTTGTAGTTGCATTGAGATCAAAGTAACACAAAAAGCTGTGTATTTATCATAAACGTAAAGAATGCACAGAAAGGTTTCACCCCAGAAAAAAAAACAGTTCACATAAATTAAGGAACCTGTTGTGCTAATTTGAATTTCTAGATCGCGGGTTTGGCGTAAAGTAACTCAATGACCATTCCTTCACTTCCCATACCTTTGAACAACATTTCTCTTCCTCTTATGAGTCAAGTTCTCTTCAATAGCATATCCTCTAGCATCAGTGTCCATCATGTATGTCCTAGAGATCGCTTCTGGAAGTAGAAATTCCCTTAGTGCCTCTCCTAGACACCCTATGTGTTCTTACAATCCTGAGCCCCTTTCTTAAATAAGCATCTAGGCAAATACAAGTTTGTCTGGTCACTCCAATGAGAGAGTCAGGGCCACCCTGCTTTTACAGGAGCTATTGACCAAGACCTTCTTACCCTAGTGCCTTTGTCCTCCAGCATCTTTCTAGAAATATACTCCTGGTCATAAACAGTCAACTGTTCTGTGTTGACTAACCTCTAGGATCCAGAGTAAGTATACCACACAAAAAGATTGAGTATATTTACATTTTTTAACGTATAGGTAAAAAAAAAAGGATAGAAGTTGAATTTTTATGTTTACTGTTTTGCTGCATTTTTTGTATGTTGAGAAAGTTGTGCTCTGTAGTTTGTTGAACTGACTGACTTTTAGAAGGGGGAAAAAGGCACCTGTTTAGGATGGAATTGTTGAGTACTGAACCGGAGGACATTAAGGTAATAGGTAGGCTTTTAATATGATATCTGCAGATATTATAAAATGTCTTGTTTTACAGAGCCGGTCAATATAACAGATTACACAGAAATAAAACTTTATTATTCATTCAGACATTTTCATCTTGTTAATGTTTATCATGTATGGCATGCAATATTAAATTATAATTCAAAATTTCAGTTTAGAGGCATACAGATATCGCTCAAACAACTGTAATCAGTCTATTTATACTTTTGTTGGGTTCACATAACAAATCAATCATAAAAAAGGGAACATTTCTTATGTTCTACCTTGTGCAGGGCAGTATGACCAAAATTCTATATCACTGTATTTTTCAAAATTATACCGGTTTAATGGTATTCAACGGTATTTATTTCCCATGCATTAGTGGATGTTAATCACATTTTCCACTGAATAACTGCAGTAGACTGGCTAAGAATAACCTATTCCACTGTCATGAGAATTGTACATTGTGTGCACATTAAAATGTTTTTTGTACAAATGTTAATACAGGTTTGCATGGCCCCATAAAGTGATAGTTTTCAAGGGGGTGGCACTAATGAAGAGAAGGAATCACATTGCATGACAGCTGCAGTCAAAATATAGAACATTTTTATTGGACACATTTTGCAAACAACTTAAACTATAATTTTGACAACATATTTTCAACCATCTAAAGAGGCATTTAGACTTGGTAAAATATCCAGAGGTGGTTGTCAAAAGTTGTACTGCACTGAACACGTCTTAGAAAAGGAATAAATAGTAAACATTTTTTTGTAAATCAACTATACTTTCTGTTAATCTCTGTCCACTGACATATTAGCTATATGGATTGTAATGCCGTTGGTTATCTCGATCCACCGCTTGCTTTTTTTTGCCGTAGGCAGTACCTCTAGCAAACATGTCTACAAGTGACGTCTGACTCGTGTGTCCTCCAGCTTTTTCAGCTTTACTGGAGGACGTGGAGGGTGCCAATCTTAGTTTCATACATTCATAGTACTCCAAAGCATGTTTGCGGCTAAAGTGGTGCAGAAAATTGCTTGTGCTGCCCCCTCCAGCGACAGCTTTAGCTCAACAGCATTTGCAGTAAATAGTTGTTTGGTCCACATCCGACCTTTTAAAACCAAAGTATTTCCAGACAACAGACACGGCTCCTTTTTTCGGCAAAAGTTCTTCTGTGTCATCATGTTCAATTTCATCGTCTGCTACAGCTTCAGTTTCGGAATGTTCTCTGTCCATTTTCACCACTCAGTACCTCCACTAACACATGTACTCCATTGCATGCATGTTTAGCGGTGTAGCAGTGAAAAAGGTCTCCCCTTAAACAGTTTCCCGCTGCACCACGTTCCGAATGTTGTTTAGGCTATTTAAACCGGTTTTGCGGTATAAGAAAAATTCATATTAAAAAAAAAAATAAATAAAAAATGGTTTTCGGTATAAACCGGTATACCTCCCAGCACTAGTTCTACCAATTTTAGTTTTAATTGATAACACATGCTTTTTATTCTCCCTAATGCATTAGTGTAATCTGTCCCTAGATTTACCTGTTATATGTTAACTAGACATTAAGCCCGTTACAGTAACAGGCGCTAGAACAGTAGTGCATAAACTTTAGTAGGAAAAGTCTATATTAAATGGCAAGAGACCTTGTGTGTGGCTGTAATATGCATCCCTATATTGTGTGCCTTTAATTTTCTCTCGCAGAATACTGGTTTGTATTTCCTTAAAATGCCTGTAATTTTCTCTGACAGTTATACATTGGATCCTAGGTGAATCGAAGTAATTTCCCCCATAGGATTGTATGTAAATACAATTAAACCGTTCCAGACCGAACAAACTGCATGTAAATATATATTTTTAAGTTTTTAAGCACAAATATAGTTAAATACCGTATATCTTCCAATAGTAGCCCCGGTGTTTATTAAAAAAATTATTCGGACGGCCCGGCATTTAAAAGAGACCGGCGGTTGTTGGAGACCGGCTATTATTCGCCTCGCAGACGGAATGGTGATGGGTAAACGGGGTTCATTTCGCAGTAAAATACGGTATGTTACCGTATTTATGGCCACAAAATGTAGGCAACAACACCGGATGAACATTTCAGGGTTTAATGAAATTATCAGTACAGCAGTACGGTATTATTAAAGCAGTATACTGTATTACCGTAAGCATTAAAAACAGGTACGGTAGACGTCTGCTGAACTTTCTTGCCAATGATGCCACCAGCACTGGCCTGCACCAGTCCGAATTTTGCACGAAAGCGCTCATCAGCCTGACAAGTCCCCTGCGGAACGTAAGGAAATGCAATAAGCTCCAAACTCACGCATATACGTATACATTACGACATGAGATTGGATAAGATACAATAAAGTACAGTACTTACCATCTACTCGTCGTCTGAATCGGTAATAATTGCTTCGTTATTTGCGAGTTCTTCTTCATCTTCCTCTTCTTGTGATGGCAATACAGGTACTCCCATTGCTTGTTGTTGCGCAGTAATCAGTTTCGCACTCCCAGCATGGCATGGCTGGCCTTCCTTAAAGCAGTGGATAAGATCGTCCTCAGATCCATCGCATGCATTGATGATTCCACAATCCTTGAAGAATTTTCTTATTTCTGGGGTGATTTCTTGCCAAGCTTTTCAAATTTCCGCCAGCTGTAAACCCCTTATTTTCTTCCCCTGCCATCCAATTATCATACAACTCTCGAAGCTTGTCTTTGAGGGGCTTGTTCCAAACAACATCAGCAGGTTGGACGTACTTGGTGCAACCACCAGTGATAACTGCCATTGACATTTTATATTTCTTCAGTTCTTGTTTCATTTCCTCAGTGATGTGACAACGGTAAGTGTCCCAGACAAGAAGTCTCATCCGGAAACAGAAAACACCGCAAACTTTCTGCAACCACATTATTGTTAATTCCTGATTCATCCATCCGTTTGTTGAGGTTGCTACCACAGATTCTTGGACATCCTGTAGTCTTGCCACTTCTCGCTTTGTGCCCCGAAATACAATAAATGGCTTCAGTTTTATGCCATCTGCTTTCGCTGCCAATGTGACAGTGAAATGAGATTTCTCGTGACCAGAAATTTTTATTTTAACACTCCTATTGCCAGTTGGTTCGACTGTTGTAGAACCAGGCATGTCGAACCAAGCAGATGTCTCGTCCATTCCAATGATTTCGCCGTCCTTAACTCCATCTGCAGTTCGCTGATTGGCAACCCACATCACAAATGAGACAAGCTTGTCAATAACTTGTTCAGGATCCTTCTGCGCCAGCGATGTCTTCCGACAGAGCGATAAACGATGGAGTTTCATAAATTTGTCAAGCCAGCCAGCACTGGCTACAAACGTTTCTTTTCCTTTTGAAGCATCATCAATCTCTGTATCAAAAATCCTCTTCGCTTTCGTGCGGACCATTCTCCTGGAGACACGCGCACCTTTCAGTCTTTGTTCAAAAATCCATGTTAACACCAGTTCATCTAATTCTTTGCTCACTTTCTTAGCTCCTCCATCAGGCAATCATTTACTTCTGGCACCTTTTTCTGCCACCGTTTTGTCAATATCAGTCATCTGCTTGCGCCATTTGGATACGTTTTGGATCCACCCCAAAATGTCGTGCAGCTTCTTCGCCTGAATGTTCTTTTGCGTATGTTACCGCACGAAGTTTGAATGCTAAATCAAATGACCGTTTCCTTCCCATCACTCACACTACAAACACGGGCCCACAAGAACACAGTGACATGAACAGACACCCGCGCGACCCTTCCGAAGGCAAAAGTGTCAGTGGAGGTAAAGGTTAGCAGAGTTTTTCACGTGATCATGTACTGTCTGTCCAGCCACAATACAGCCCCTTCTTCCCTGGTCAAAGGAGACGATTAACGTGTGGAAGATGGCATTTTCATGTTCTTCCCGCCCCTTCCACCCACCTCTGCCCTCCCTGTGGAGTTATGATTGACGTGGAGATGAAAGAGCAAAATGTACACAAAGAAATTTCGTTTTGACTTTCTTCCTTCCCCGATAGCATCCGATGACAAAACATTTTTGACACGAAAAGGTACTTACAGTATGATTCACTGCAGGAGGGCGGTAGCCCAGGTGGTACAAAAAGAGGATTAGCGTACGGAAAAGGCGGTGGGTCATTGGAGGTCGGTGTTTACTACAGACCGGCGCTTAAAGGAGACCAGCTACTATTGGAGACCGGCGTCTATTTGTCGCAACATCTCTTCAAAGAGATGGCCACTACTAGAAAATATATGGTATACCATAGAATGCACAGCGTAATAGTAAACTAAATGTAAAAACGGTGCATAACACTGAGAAAACTTTGAACAACAGAGAAAAGTAACACTGCAAGCATTCGCGCTATAGCGTTACGAACCGCTTGCTAAAAACACTTTTTTTTGATGAGTTTTAAGCACAGGGAAAAAAATGAACATTTATAAAATCCGTAATTTAATAAACAACCAAGAAAAGTAACATTGCAACAATGAATGCGCGCGCCTGTGTGTGTGTGTGTGTCGCGCGCCTGTGTGTGTGTGTGTGTCTCGCACGCGCGCCTCTGTGTGTGTGTGTGTCTCTGTCTCTCTCTCTCTCTCTCTCTCTCTCTCTCTCTCTGTGTATGTGTGTGTGTCTGTCTCTCTCTCTGTGTATGTGTGTGTGTCTGTCTCTCTCTCTCTCTCTCTCTCTCTCTCTCTGTGTATGTGTGTGTGTCTCTTGCACACGCGCGCGTGTGTGTGTGTGTGTGTGTGTGTGTGTGTGTGTGTGTGTGTGTCTCTCTCTCTCTTTCTGCACAGGGAATGCACAGGGAGAGTGAACACGTGTGGCCCCGCGCATGCGCACTTCACCAGAAGACACACAGACACCTGGACGCACACAGGGGTTTTATTAAAGAGGATGGTTTATCATCTTCATTTTTTAGAACAGCCTTTATTATTGCACAAACTTTTGGCTTTATCTGGTTATTAATGGATATGCGATCTTGGAATTATGGGGTTCTAAAAAGAAATTAAAATTGTTTTTGTTAATCATTAAATAATTGGAAGATTTCATATTTAAATGGCTGTTTAGTTAGTAAGGAACAAAAATGTTAACAGCTAGATACCTTTTATTGTCTTACAAATGCAGGTTAGGTGCATTGGTGATCCTAAATTGACCCTAGTGTGTGCTTAGTGTGTGTGTGCGCGCGCCCTGCTCGGGGTTTGTTTCCTGCCTTGCGCCCTGTGTTGGCTGGGATTGGCTCCAGCAAGACCCTGTGACCCTGTGGTTAGGATATAGTGGGTTGGATAATGGATGGATGGATAGTAGTTATATAATTTGATTGTGCCATTACAAGCTGATTATTAATTAGCTATAGTTGTGTCTACAGCAAGGCTAATAAAATTTGTTTTCTTTCTTTACATTCATAAAATTGTAGAAAAAATTGCAAGTAATGATCCAAGTAAAATAAATTGTTTTACATGGAAAAATCTATGTAAATCGCTGGCTAATACAGGGGCAGTTTTTTTTTTTTAAGCATACTTTTTACAGCACTGTCCTTGCCAAAACCTATGAATAATTCAGTGTTTATACTATTGACTTGGAAGACACTATTACAGAAACACCACAAAAGTTGTGAAATGTTTAATAAATGTGTTTACTTCAATGGTTTAATAAATAAATTTCTCACCAAAAAATGTCCGTCTTTTTTAGTGTTGTTGCCAGATTTCCGGAGTAGAAACACATTTTTATGGTTTTTGCGTAGTACTTTTTAATTTAGGTACATGATAATTGAGCCACCCTCTTTCTTCCTTGCTTCAGCTACCATTTAATCTGTGTTCATTTATAAGGACGGCTATAAGTACACCAACAGCATTAATAAAGATATGGCTATTCAGATTAAAAAATAAATTGTTGAAGAGTTTAATCAAAAAACATTTCATTGTTAAGTTCCAGTCTTTCATGACATAAGGGATCTATTAATTCGAAGAGAATCCTCCTTGCTGTTTTTTTTAACCTTTCACTGTTATTTATGCTTTTTTTTTTTTTTTTTTTTTTTAAACTAACTTTACTTTTCACAGAGAGTAATGTTTGCCGTTTTATTAGAAGGAAGCGGCAACCAATTTTTTTTAAGTGGTTGACCATTCAAGGCTTTTATTTAATTTAAAAAATTCTTACTTGAAGAATTTGT
Source organism: Polypterus bichir lapradei (assembly GCA_026402145.1). Taxonomy (NCBI): domain Eukaryota; kingdom Metazoa; phylum Chordata; class Cladistia; order Polypteriformes; family Polypteridae; genus Polypterus; species Polypterus bichir. Next base: position 2,424,776 of record JANRMT010062813.1, read on the forward strand.
AGTCTTTTTAGTTAACCAATAAAAGGTGTCACTTTGCTCGGCTTTTCTCTACTTTAATTGAGAATGTTTTCATTTTTATTTTTCGAATGACATATGTAAGTTAAAGCTCTATGACCCATAGAACATTCTTACATATTTTGTAAACCTGCCATCTGCTTCCTGTGATTTGTCATTGTAAATCAAATATTGCAAAAAGAAAAGTCCCACATAGGGTTGCACAATGAATGTCTGTTATCCTAAAGTGGATACTGATATTAGAAGATGCGTGGATATACCTTTTTTCCAAAATAATCATCCATCTCTCCATTTCTACATTTAGGGGAGTTATCTGGAAATATCCATAGTGAAATGTGGTGTTTTGCCATGACTAAGGAAAATAATGAAAAGTTTGTTGTTTGTTACATTTTTTTGTTTAAAGCACACATTTTATATAAGATTTTTGTTTATTTCATTTGATATTCCTTTACAAGCAATGTAAATGGATGACACTTTTTAGCACTTTTTACTCTGGGTAATTTTGAAATGTAAAATTTTGTAGAGCAACTAGAAATTGATGCACATTTCAAGCAACAGATGTCTTGAAAGTTTGCTGTACTAATTTCTTTTTGGTCACACACTATTCCTTCCTGAATTGAGCAGCCTCCCGATAAAAACAATACTTTCCACTTCTTCCATTTGTTTGGGTCAGCCTCCAGCAGCATAGTTATCAGACCTCAATGTTGAAGAATGTGCATTTGTGAAGAGTTTTTTTGGGTTGTATGTTAAAACTACCAGCCACTACCATGCTGAAACATTTGTTAGTCCTTCAGGTTAATATGCTGTGCCTGCCAAATTATATGAATAGAAAAGCTAGTAACATATAAAACTATCAGGAACTAGAAAACTAACACTTCTTTATTATAAATTGCTGGACATTAGTCACCATTATATATTTTTGTGATTTGAAAACTAAATATTAGTCTTAGTTTCTGTAAGCTTTCATCTGTATTCTCTGACATTGTTTTGACTATTCAGCAGAACTTAAACATAACGTATTCCTTAAGCGTTAAAAGAAATTGTTTACTAAAGTCCTTTGATTTCACTTGGTAAAAATGTGTCTTAAAATACAGGAGTTAATGTAAGTGACATCTTTATGGCTTTTCAAATAAAAGAGAAAATCTTTTTAAAACCTAAGTGAATCTGTAGGAAAATCTAATGTTATCCTACTTTGATAATGTGATTTATAGATCTTTATAGCTTTTGATTTATTTGGCCTTCAGTTATTACCTGAAAGATGAGCAGCTGTCCTAATAGATTGCTCTTTTCAGCAACCCTGGTTTTGACATTTCTTTAAAAAAGAGGGCATTTTTTTTCTAGTCATTTTGAAATCCTAGGTCTTGGGTATTTGATTATATGTAGTTTCTCCATTTATATGAAGTGCTCTTAGATAAAGCTTGAAAACTTTATCTTTTAACTTTGTCTTTTACCATTGCTCAAAATTTTCTTTGTATTCTTTTTTTCTAAATATTGCAAAAATTACATTTGTTTTGAAATACAGCATTTTATACATCTGCCTTTTCTTTAATTAAGCCCTGCTCCAATGTGGAGTACAATAATAGTTTACTACAGGTCACAGGTTTAGCTGTTTAATCCACATTTAACGCCCCTGTGAATATGGAAATTGACAGATCTGACTAAAGCAGGAGACTCTGATTGGTGGCTGAGGAAACAGCCTGAGGGATGAACTCTAACCCCCTCCCATCCTGATGACTGATGTAAGCAGAATTGCAGAGCCAGGAATTTACAGTAACAAGGATAGGATGTTTGCATTTCATTGACTTGGGCCCCTGGAAGGAGGAGAAAAGAGTTTTTTTTTTTTTGTTTTTTTTTTCTTGTAGCAGAACTTGATGTGTGCCAGTGAAGGCTTCTTTCAAATTGATTAAGAGAGTTTACAAACTGAATGATATTGCTGTCAGTTTTGAAAGGGTGCCACTATATTAAAAGGTAAGAGAACAATTATCATTACTAGCTGCTTGTGTAAACTGTGACTCAAATCTGTACGTAAGTCTTCAAATATTTTAGCTACTGCATCATTTTTACTATTAGTTGGCACTCTTTACAAAAGGAAATATGATGCACTTTATTCCTTAAAAGTGTGTTTCTGAAGCATTGTACCTTCAGTTCATACCTAGAAAATGTCTCTTTACCAAGTGAAAACAGTGAATTAGGCAACTTTTGGAATCTTTAAGCTATTGTGATATAAATAAATTGGCAAAGTAACAGAAAGTGATAAACTAAACTTTTATCTAACTGAATTTATTGGGAATCTACTTAATCTTATATGTTTTAAACTGAATACCCATAGCCTAGTTTCTCCAACTATTATTTTATGTTTAGAATTTTAAATTCAGAATGCCTATGTCAGGTTTGGCACAATTTTCATCTATTTATTATTTGCCAGCTAGTTAATGGGGGGGGGGGGGGGTGTTTGGGAAGAGTTTGGAGTCTTAAAAGCAAATTTATTAAAATGAATGCAATAGTATGTTCCTTTAGCAGCAATAATTAGCTAATTATGAACAGGACTGGAAAAAAACCTGCAGTCACTGTGTCCATCCAGGATCTGAGTTTATTGATGTTTCCGCAAGGATTTGCCTATTCTTGGCACCATTCATCATTCCCACAACCTTCACTAGCCTTCCTGTTGGACAACTCCAAAGAATGACCGGAATATAGTGCTGCTGACAACTTGCTTTACTATAGGGGTGGTGTTAGCTGTGTAATGTGTTGTTTGGCATGTACTGCAGAAAGCTGTTTTCATTGTGGTAATTCATACAGTGTCTCAGCATCATCTTCCTTGTTTCCACTCTATAAACCGATCATGTATATGCAGTTAATCTCAAGTTATTGAACTGTTCATTACTCCACTCAGTCTGAAACACTAGGAGTTCTTTTAAAGTAATAAGGTTATAATTTAAAAATATGCTGGTTTACTTATTTTAGTTTTGATCTAAACCAGTTTAGATGTGTTATTAGTTAATACTTTTATTTGGTTTGTTGAGCAGTAATAGTTTTTTGATTATATTAATTTTCGGCAATAACTTTAATTTCCTTGAAGTTTACAATGTAGGCAAATGTTGTATTTGTTAGAGTTGTACCTCATTATGGAAGCCTGCACTGTTGTAGCCTTCCTGTCACTTAACCTGTCTGCTTCTTCTTTGGAAGAATAAAATTACTTCTAACATCCACGAGAATTTTAAAATTGATTCTAACACCCAGAATGTTTTTGTTTAAAAATTGGTGTACCTATAAAGTATCCATTCCATTAACCCTGGGATTTTTACCTCTGGACCTCACTAGCTGATAATTTTTAATCAGGAGCCTTATTACTGTAATTAACTGAAATAATTCTTTAAAAAGATAAAATAGATTTCTGTTTTTTTTTTGTTTTTTTTTTTTTTTTTTTTTTTTTTTTAAAAAAAAATATTGTGTTATTGTGTGGAAAAAAAAATTGATTATTTTTTTTTTTTTTTTTTAAGGTGCGTAAACTTTAAATAGAGATGCTTGCATTCTGTTTCTGAACTACAGACTTGGTGAAACTTTAAAGGATGCATGTACTTATACATGAATCTGTATGACGTGTCAGTATAGGAATGTAGGAATATCACTGTTACGACCTCCACCATGGAGCAATCTGTACATTCTTTTATTGTAATAACCATAATTGTATACATAAGGCTGATTAGAAATGTCTAACTTTTAATAATGTTGTGGTTTTTTTTTTTGTTTTTTTTGGATCAGTACTGCCACACCCTCTTATTTCTCCCCATATACAATGCAAAGCTCTGGCTAGTTGCCTGAGATTCACAGTGGGAATTTACTTCCTGATAGGAAATGATGCTTTTCACTGTATTGTTTTCCAAAGGCAGTGAATGGTGAACAATATCTGTTCAGCTGATAGAGTATTTAGTACCAATATTTAGCCTCTGTTTATTTTGTTTTTTGAGGAGTCAGAACCAATATTGTTGGCTACATTTCTGAATCCTGGAAGTAGTCAGTTTTGGTGCCAGGGTTAACGTGAGAAAAGGGGACTATTGTGTATAACAGGAATAACTGATCATTGGCACCACCAGCAGATTATCGGTCATATTTGCCCATTTCAGTAACATCAGTAAGTTTTGGTAATTATTTTATTTAGTGCCACTTATATCTCTCTATTATAAAAAAAAAATCGTGGAAAGGAAAAGCAGGGCGACGAGACGTGATCTTCTCGGAAGTTCTTGGAAGACACTTAAAAGACCCACGAGACGCAAACAATATCAAATAAGAGCACGGCCAGCAAAACACTCAAAGCACGTAGCACACACCGATCCTGTGCTCTCAGCACATATAAAACGCATAAGGACAATACATTCTAGATGAAACGTCAACAACTAAGCAAAAAAGAAAGAGCAGCGCGGAGTAAAGAGACCCAAAAGTGTTGGAGAGAAAAAAAGGCAGAAAAGAGATTATGAAAGCAGTGGAATTCGAAAGGCTCAAACAAACGATGGCGGGATACACATGCAGAGAAATGTAAAGAATATGAAAGCAGTAAAATTCGAAAGTATTGTAGCGTCCCAGCCAGGTTGAAGCCTTTTTTGTTTTAAGTGACCGTTAGGTCCGATTGAGGGAGGGCAGAATACAGCAGTGCTAGAAAGTTGTGTTTGGGGTTACGAAGTCGGCAATTGTTCAGTTAAAACTTTTGTGACAGTTTATTTTGTCAGTCGCTACAGTATCAAAAAAAAATAGTAAAGATCGCATTAGCAAAAACAAAAGGAAATTAATCATCAGAACCAGGTGTAATTGAAAAAATAGCAGGACAATGCAAGGTCAGAAATAAAAGGCAAGAGCAGTAAACAAAGTCTTTTCGCCTTCGCATCATTCAATGCACAAAACGTAGATTTACACAATAATGGACCATACGCTATGAGAATCTGTGGTCCCGCAGCAGTTAAAGCAACGACAACTTTAATTTCAAAGAAAACACAATTCGGTCAGGTGTAAATTTATGATCAGTGAGAAGCGATGCAAATTTTAACAGGCGACAAGAAAGGTAATGTGTATATATTCCGCAAATAACATTAGACACCAAAGGAGATCTTGATATGCCATTCGTATTAAAATGTTTACAGTTCCCCATGAGAATAGCTTTTTCTATGACAATTAACAAATCACAGGGACAAACATTAGAAAAAGTCGGTTTATTTATTAGAGAAACAGAAACAATATTCACTCATGGGCAGTTATACGTTGCGTTGTCACAATGTGTCTCCAAAAATGAATCAAAATTCAATGTGATCTTGAAGAAAAGGTAATTCCAAATATTGTTTTTAATGAAGCTTTAAAGTAAAAGTGCAAATAATGAAATTGAAACAATTCCAAAGGAAAAAAAAAAGCTTTTAAAATTGTATATCCGATTACCCGTGAGAGACACTTTAACTTGCTCCCAGCTCTTAAAACAATGACAAGCAAAACACGCAGCTCACAGCAGACTATCTGACCACTTCTCCTTACGTGCGTTCATCCACCCTAATTTCCCTCTTCACAACGCGAGCAGCAGAGACACGAAGTGGCAAAAAAGGACAGCGGCTGTACAGGCTTTAAAATGATCGACGGGCAGCGCGACAGCAGCAACCCCCCTTCACAACGCGAACAGCGTTATACGTCCTGTGAGAGAGAGATTTAACCACGCTCGGGGCCGGAAATAAAGGACAAGTACTGTTCTTACAATGTCACGCAAGACAAGGCAGTGAGCCATCATTTAAAACAAGTCCACAAACATCTAACCTAGCAGTTGATGGATTGCTTTTGGCAGACACGCACCATGTGCTCCCAGCTCTTAAAATAACGACATGCGACAAGCAGAACATGGAGCTTGCAAGCAGCAGAAAGACCGCAGATGATCCGACGGCATCTCCTTGGCGTGCGTTCAGCTGCCCCTCCCCCACCACCATGCGAGCAGTGTTATACACCCAATCTAAATCTGTTAAATAGTTCTCTCATGAAAAGAAGAAAGACATACAGACAGACATTGGATTTGAGAGAGAGAGAGAGAGATGAATTCTGCAGCCTCGACCCATGTTTTTAACTTTTTTGTAGGCTAGCCATGAAACCTCAAACACTTCTTTATTCTGTTTCAGATGTCTGAAACACCAAGTTTACTTCTTTCCTTGTTGGCCACATTTTATTTCCAGCTGAGTTCTTACTAGTTGTCAATTCTTCCACACAGAGAAGCCTTACAGCCTACAATATTTGATTTTGTCATGGTTAAGTTGCAGGTCACTATGACTAAGTTGCTTAGGATGTCAGTTCTCATAACGGGTGGTTGGAGGCATGCACCATATCTGTGCTACACTTGCTAAGATTACATAAATGAAGGCTGCGCATGAACATCCCTGCAGAAATTCATGTTGTGTGAAGATGGTTTTACCTTTAAGGAATGAATAAAGAACCCCAAGAAGCTAATGTATATCTCAATATACATTTTGTTACTGTTTTAATTTTTTCATTTATGTATTTTCAGATACATTTCAAAAAGCATGTCATGTTTGAAAATAATTTTTAAAAATGAAAGTTTTATAATTGAATTTTGTTAAAAAGTATTAAAAGGTGAAATTGATTTAATGTAAACACAGTGGCACAAAAAAATGTGGACAAAAAAAGAAAAATGTAAAAAAATGTGTTTGACGTTTGGTATTCAGCCCAATGTTTTCTGAAATTCAGCCAAAGATTTTCATTTTTATGCATCACTGTATCTCTCTATACTTGCTCACATTTCAAATGTGTGCTGTTCTTTTGGTTTCTAATGAAGGTGCAGTTATAACACATTTAAGAAAGAGAGATAAATTCATGCAAGCACCTATGTAAAATAAAGCATGAAAGTATGAAAATTTTATATATACATCAACGTTCAAATTATTTTGCTTAGAGTTACTTGAGCCCACCATTACAGAATTTCAAGTAAAGGCTAATTGGTTAAAAAAAAGTTTCTAAAAATGGAAACAGTTCTCTAACTACAGCTCTGTAAGAATCACAAATGGTATTCCATTAATTAATTTATTATTAAGTATAACCTTGATTCACATTTCACTATCAATTAATCTGTGAAATACTGTGGCACACAGACTTTTAAACAATAAATTGTTTCACAAAACAAATTACTGTATTTGCTACATAAACATACTGTATAAGTACATAACAAGGTCAAAGAAGAGCTTCTTTTAAAGATTAAAATGCAAAACAACTTGGAGCTAAATGCAAGCACAGTTATTAACCTCTACAAAAATGTGGTTTTTTTCTTTGCCAGAAAGAAAGTTTATTTATTGTTCATGTGTAGACATGGGGCCCCCTCCTGCATATAGTCAATCAAACCAAAGTGATTCAATGGTATTTTACACTCCTGCTTTTTACTTCACTCCCTTAGTAAATTAAAGCCAAAATTCAAATATTGTAGTTTTACATAGTCTTTCTCAGACTGGTGTTAGATTTATTTAAGTTTGAGAATAATAGCATTACATGTAGTTCAAATGTAGAAAAGAAGTAGATTGAGTTTATTAAAAGTGTATCTAAATTAGCATTGTGTTCTAAGATGTCTTTGATGTTTTCCATTTGCACATTTTAAAATGATGTTATACAATTTTAGTAAGCTTATTCTTCCAAAATGATGGATCTCTCTTCACTTCTTTATGTGGCACATGCCACTTCGTCACTGTAGTACCGTCCAACACCAAAGTCTTCCATTTTATTTGAAGTCTTGACATATATTGGAAATTTCAGCCTCTGGTTTTTGGATATAAGATGATGTTTTCAACATAGATTGAATGATTTGTTGGCATTGTTTTGTGGAATGTCTCTGTTTTAAAATCCTGTGCATGAGCAAAGCATGCTGATAAAGCTTGCTTCATACCATTCCTTGCTTCGTAAGGGCCATTGACGATCTATTCATACCCTAATGTTCTTGTTCAGCTGGACTGCCTTGTCCATTAAGGTAATTTCAAGCCCTCTAGCTTGGAGTAATGCTCGTCTTTTTCAGCGAAAAAGTTTCAGATAACTTAAGTAAAGCTTACAAATTGCTTTAACACTTTTCTACAGTTTATTCTTTGTAAGCTATTTTTAGCAGGAAGCCCTTGTGTGGTCCAGTGAGCTCTTTAAATTTGTTTCAAGGCAGTATGGCCATTCAGAAAAACATTGCATAATTTATTGGGGAGTTTGAAATCTTGGCATGAATGTTTTCACAGTGTATGATGAAACTGAATCTTACATTGGACTGGGTAGTCAGACCCTTGATTAGTTTGACAGATCCTTTTGGGTTTTTTTTGTTTATAACCAAAGCACCATTGATAGTGACTGGATTGTAGATATTTTATTTTTTAAATACTTAGATATTCCTTTTTTATATATTTTTATTGATTTTATTGAAATCACACAACATTCCATACCAATAGATCAGTTTTACAAAAACAGGATTGAAAACAAATCAACCCCCCACTACTGAGAAAGAGAGCATGGGCAGTAGAATAAAACTTAAAGCTAGTGAAAATAAGTGTACAGATAAATTAATAAGTGAATAAAGTTAAATGGAGAAGAAAAAGAAATGGGGAGAGAATCTGCTTCCTCTGTGCTTTAAAAGCTTATTTTAAAATGTTATTGATTAGATCCTGCCAGGTTTTGAAAAATTTCTGCACAGATCCTCTAAGTAAGAATTAGATTTTTTTCCAGTTTCAAATAATATATAACATCAGTTACCCACTGACTTAAAAGAGGAGAGATAGGATTCTTCCAGTTTAGCAAGATAAGTCTACGTACCAATAGTGTAGTAAAGGCAATCACAGTTTGTTTGTCCTTCTCTACTTTAAGCCCATCTGGGAGTACACCAAACACAGCAGTTAATGGGTTAGGAGGGATTGTGTCACCAAAGCTGTCTGAAAGGCATTTAAAAATTCTGGTCCAGAATGATGTTAATTTGATGCAGGCCCAAAACATGTGACCCAGTGACACTGGAACTTGATTGCAGTGTTCGCAGGTTGGTTCATGCCCTGGAAACATTTTGGGCAATTTTAAACGAGACAGATGTGCTTGATATATAATTTTGAGTTGAATAATTGTATGATTTGTGCATATGGAGCTTGAGTGAATTCTCTGCATTGCTACCTTCCACTCCTTTTCTGAGATGTTGAGTGAGAGATTCTTTTCCCACTATCCTCTTGGTTCTTTGAAAGGGAGGGCCTATAAAATAGTTTTATATATTGCAGAAATGCTGTCTAAGTCCTCGAAACTGAGCAATATGTTTTCCAGCATAGTGGGTGGTGAGGAAAATCGGGCAGGTTCTGTTTAACAAAGTTTCTAATTTAAAGGTAGTGAAAGAAAATTGTGTTAAATTTAGAAAGAAAGTTAAATTTAGAATGCAATTGTTCATAGGATGCAAAGACGTTGTCTATGTACAGATCTCTAAGTGATTTTCCAGACATTAAAAACTGCATATGTTTGCGAGGGTTGAAAAAGGTGGTTCTCGTGCAGAGGTGCCACCAATAAAAGATTCTCTGTCTTAAAATGCTTCCTACATTGGTTCCATATTCTGAGTGAGTGAAGCACAATTGGGTTGTTAGTATATTGGCGATAACTTGCATTTATTGAGGCACAAAGCAAAGAATATAAAGTACTGCAGGATTTTATTTCTATTGTGGACCAAGCCTGTATTTGTTCATCTATTTGTGTCCATGACCAGATTTTTATAGTTTGCTGCCCACCATGTCACCTTCTGCCTTTGGCCTTTGTAGGGTCGCTCTTTGGATACGTGGATGTTAATACTTAGAGATTCCTAATAAAAAAATTAAGTGTGTAGGTGCATATCATATGCTTTTTCTATCACTATCTTTACAAATAAAAGACAAAATATGAACACTTGCAAATTTACACATTTTAATACTTTGATCAACACTGGACACAGCTGATGCACATTACTTCTGTTATATGGTATAATCAGATGATAGAGCAAATAAAACTCCTGTTTCTTGCATTTTATCTCTCTCAAGTGATCACATACAGACCGTACCAATATCTCAGTGCCCCCTATCTATGGATTAAAAAGTGGAGTGAGTCGTGTCATTTTTCTCCTGCTATTTACAAGATGACTATTCTGATACCTATTTAATCCATTTCAGCTTTTTGGGAGGTTGGCAGCACCAGGAATGAGGCAGGAACCAACCCTGAATGATATGCCAGTCGGTTCCAGTATGATGATTGTTAGTTTTTAGGAGTTTTGAACCAAAATAATTTAACGTTCTGATATTTCAATTAAAGTATTGTGAAGTTTTAACATGTTTTGTTATTACTACTGCACAGTTTTGATTTTTGTATGTATTCCCAATTTGTAAATCTCTTCTTGCGATATATTGATACGTTCACATGCCCTTGGTCAGACAGTAATTCAGGGTTTCCAAGTTGAAAATTCCACATGAATAACCTACAAACTCAGGTCTAAAGGTTGGGACATCTGCACAAAACAAAGCTAGGCAAAATCTCCAAATTTGGAGTGAAGTGATGCACATTTAATAAGTTTAATTTGTTCTTTATTTTCACAAAAGGTTTATCTTTAATTGTCCTTTTTTTTAAATTTGTGTTTCTCTAAATAGTCCAAACAGAAGCCCACATGAATGCACTGAAGTGAGATGGAGAACTATCACATCTCAGAGCTCGGATCGATGGTCCGGGATTTTTCGGGTGATTTTCTATGTAATAAACTTTTAAGTTATTGCGTAATGAAAATTGAATAATTAGATCTGGACCACCCTATTTATTCATTTACCTTCAAGGAATCTTGATGAGTGTATTTGCTTTCATTATCACTGTCATTCGCTGTGGAAATTAGAAACTATTTCTCAATATCAAACTGTTATCCTTATTGTCAGAAGTGCTGAATAAGCTTGCTTAGCTGTGGTACGTCTTCAGGAATCAAACTTACTGGCACATTCTACTTTTAATTTGAAAAATGTTATCAACTGCCAAAGATCTGATGATGCATTGAGCTGCTGTTTTGAGAAGTCCATATTCTTAATGAAACAACTTTGTCTCTTTCTAGTGATGACAAGTTAAAAGATTTACTAGAATCTTGCTTACCCATGTGTTACTTAATGCATTTTGCTCTTTTTTAGTTTATTTCAGACTGACTCATTTAGTGATTAGTTAAGTGAACTGTACATATTTGTTCCTTATTACTGAATCTTCAGTTGAGACAAAAATCTCTAAGCAATTTTCCCAAGTTTTAAGCTTGGCAAAGGCAAAATGTGCAGTTAGGCATGTGATCTTGTATATAGAATTTTACTTTTGATGATATTGAAACTCCTTAATTTCATCAATTTTTAATTAAGTGTATTCATACACACTCAATTTATTTCATGTCAGCTTTTATCATTATTATTAATCTGCAAAACTGGCTAGTGCAGTAGGTGTATGGTTTGTGTCTACAGGTGTATCAGCACTGAGCACATTGTGGTATAGGCTATTTATTTGAACTTGGTTCACTGCATGCACGCTTAAAACATTGTAACAGGTTTACTGGGAAAATACAATAAACTTTACAAACTAATTTAACAAATTGATTGACATGAAAGGAACCTTAACAATATGTGTCCATTAATATAACTGAGATATAACCATTGAAATCAGTTGAAAGTAAAGCAAAAACTCCACTCAGCAGTATTTCTAGATAAAATAAGGCTCTTGGGGGCTCTGTGGTAGTCTGATATTCAAAGTCACACACAGGCCTTGGTCAAACTGTTGCCTAATCACTTCTGGACATTTTGCAGTTTAAGTGTGGACTGGATAGTCCAATAAAGAGAAAACCCCTTCATCTTTGGGTGCCAAGGGTCACAACAACAACAACAACAACATTTATTTATATAGCACATATTCATACAAACAGTAGCTCAAAGTGCTTTACATAATAAAGAATAGAAAAATAAAAAACACAATATGAAAACAAAATAAATCAGCATTAATTAACATCGAATAAGAGTAAGGTCCAATGGCCAGGGGGGACAGAAAAAACAAAATAAAAACTCCAGACGGCTGGAGAAAAAAAAAATAAAATCTGTAGGGATTCCAGACCATGAGACCGCCCAGTCCCCACTGGGCATTCTACCTAACATAAATGAAACAGTCCTCTTTGGATTTAGGGTTCTCACGGAAAGGCTTGATGATGATGGTCACGTAGAATTCTGCCTTTTAGTCCATCCATCATTGTTGGAGCATCATGAAGCTTTGAGTAGGTGGAGGTGGCGCAGGCCACCACCACAAAGAAACCGGAAAAAGAAACAGAAAAGAGAGTAGGGGTCAGTACGGATTGTAGAGCTACCCTGAATAGTTATTATGAGGAAATTGAACATATAGAGTATCAGGATTAAGTTAAATTAAGTTAAATTGAAGTTATAGAAAGGCCATGTTAAAGTAATATGTTTTCAGCAGTGTTTTAAAGTGCTCTACTGTATTAGCCTGGTGAATTCCTATTGGCAGGCTATTCCAGATTTTAGGTGCATAGCAGCAGAAGGCCGCCTCACCACTTCTTTTAAGTTTTGTTCTTGGAATTCTAAGGAGATACTCATTTGAGGATCTGAGGTTACGATTTGGAATATAAGGTGTCAGACACTCCGATATATAAGAAGGGGCGAGATTATTTAAGGCTTTATAAACCATAAGCAGAATTTTAAAGTCAATCCTGAATGACACAGGTAACCAGTGTAGTGACATCAGAACTGGAGAAATGTGTTCGGATTTTCTTTTCCTAGTTAGGATTCTAGCAGCTGCATTCTGCACTAGTTGCAAACGATTTATGTCTTTCTTGGGTAGTCCTGAGAGGAGTGCGTTACAGTAATCTAGTCGACTGAAAACAAACGCGTGAACTAATTTCTCAGCATCTTTCAGTGATATAAGAGGTCTAACTTTACTTATGTTTCTTAAGTGAAAAAATGCTGTCCTAGTGATCTGATTAATATGCGATTTAAAACTCAGATTACAGTCAACAATTACCCCTAAGCTTTTTACCTCCGTCTTGACTTTTAATCCTAATGTATTCAGTTTATTTCTAATAGCCTCATTGTATCCATTATTGCCGATCACTAAGATTTCAGTTTTCTCTTTATTTAACTTGAGAAAGTTACTATTCATCCATTCTGAGATACAAGTCAGACATTGTGTTAGTGAGTCAATAGAATCGGGGTCATCAGGTGCTACTGATAGATACAGCTGTGTGTCATCAGCATAGCTGTGGTAGCTCACGTTGTGCCCTGAGATAATCTGACCTAACGGAAGCATGTAGATTGAGAATAACAGTGGACCCAGGATAGAGCCTTGTGGAACACCAAATCGGATATCATGTGTCTTTGAGTTGCAATTACCACAACTAACAAAAAATGTTCTCCCTGTCAGGTAGGATTCAAACCAATTTAAGACACTGCCAGAGAGGCCCACCCATTGACTAAGGCGATTTCTAAGAATATTATGATCAATGGTGTCAAATGCACCACTCAGATCTAAGAGGATGAGAACAGATATATGGCCTCTGTCTGCGTTCACTCGCAAATCATTTACTACTTTAACGAGTGCAGTTTCTGTGCTGTGATTTATTCTAAAACCCGACTGAAATTTATCAAGAATAGCATGTTTATTTAGGTGGTCATTTAACTGCATAATGACTGCTTTCTCCAGAACTTTGCTTAAGAAAGGCAGGTTAGAGATGGGTCTAAAATTTTCAAGAGCCGAGGGGTCAAGATTATGTTTCTTAAGAAGGGGTTTAACTACAGCAGTCTTAAGACAGTCTGGGAAGACCCCCGTATCTAATGACGAATTTACTATGTCCAGAACATTATCAATTAGCACGCCCGATACTTCTTTGAAAAGCCTTGTTGGTACTGGGTCAAGGACGCAGGTGGAGGATTTTAATTGAGATATTAGTTTTTGTAAATCAGGTAAATCTATCCTAGTGAAAGAGTTTAATTTGTTTATAACAGAATGCTGGGGTTTAGGAGGATCCTTAGTGTTGGAGGGATATACTATGTTATTTCTAATATCATTAATTTTTTGATTGAAAAATACAGCGATAGCCTCACAGGTTTTATTGGAAGTACTTAGGAGGCATTCCTGTGAGTTACCTGGGTTTAGTAGGTGATCAATTGTAGAAAATAAGACTCTTGGATTACTAGCATTGTCATTTATAATTTTGGAGAAATAACAGCGTCTCTCAAGACGGACAGTGTTATTGTATTCTGTTATTTTGACTTTTAATATTTCATAGTGGATAGTTAGTTTAGTCTTCCTCCATTTACGTTCAGCTCTGCGGCATGTTCTCTTTAAGTCCGACACTCTTTGGGTCTTCCATGGTATAACAATACTAGAGGGTTTTTTTACTGTCTTTTCAGGTGCAACTATGTCAACAGCAGCTCTCACTTTAGTATTAAATTTTTCCACCTTACTATTTACGTTATCCTCGCTATTATAGTTGACACTATAAAGGGACTGATTGCTTAGAATGTTTGTAAGTTTTAAAGCTGCTGCTGAGTCAAAGAAGCGTTTTTTTAACAATATGCTTCTCATGAGTGTTTTTTTATCATTATTTCTATATTAAAAAGTAGAAGAAAATGGTCCGATAGACCAATATCAATGATCTGCTTTACATCAACTTTCAGTCCTTTAGTAATCACTAAGTCTAACGTATGACCTGCTTTATGTGTAGGCTGATTTACGAGCTACCTCAAATCAAAAGAATCCAGGAGGTTCATAAATTCTTTTACTTTTAGATCACACTGATTATCTATATGAAAATTAAAGTCGCCAACTATTAGGAGTGTGT
>JANRMT010062813.1:2461589-2483810 GCA_026402145.1 Polypterus bichir lapradei
TAGAGATATATATATATATATATATATATATATATATATATATATATATATATATGACAGCAACACTTTTAACAGTATTTCTCTGCTGTGAAGCGCTGGTATTTTGCTAGTATTTAAAATAAAACAGCAATATATTTTGGACTAGGCGGGTAACAATTACAGTTCTTTTTACTTTAACTTTGTAGTCAAATTTGTGGTTTTCATATTATGAGAAGTAGTTGACTATTATTTCATGTATTGCAGCTTTCAGCAGAAATGTGTGGTTCATGTTTAAAATGAAAATCTCAAAACCACTGTGTCAAATTAGCATTTTAAATAATGATTTTATTTATTTATTTATTTATTTATTTATTTTATTTATTTTTGTTGCAGCTAGCCTGAAGGTCTACTTGAAGAAAAATTGGAAAGAGCAGCAGATGTATGCATCTTGACACAGGAGGTACAGTAGAAACAGGTGAAAGAGTTGATTTTTTTCAGTTCCTTGTGTCAGAAAGTAGTTTTGTTATTTGCCAGTAATAGCACAGGTAGACAAAAAAATCAATTTTATTTCTGAGGTATCAAATCCATTTAATGAACAAACTGCATAATCTGCTTGCCCCTTAACACACTCTGTATTGCACTGTAGCACAGACAAATGTTTGTGGTTCTAGGGGAATATGAGTAAGGTCTGAAGCTAGATCCATAAATGAAGAAAGTACATGTAAGAAAAAGCCCCATTTCAACTTGAGGAGTCATGATCTTTCAAACAAGAAAAAAAGATTTGGAATGACTAAACTATTAAAATAATGAAACTAAAATACTCAACGTCACCATAAACATGTTCTAAAGTCTTTTCTGTGAAAGTAAAATTAATTAGCAACAGAAAATTTACTTATTAGTAGTCTCCTGTCTATGAGAGACGTTCACATCTTTTAGAAGAGTTACTTTGGTTGTGTTTAACTAGGATACTTGTGCGTTGTGAATGAGAATGTAATAAAACAAGTGTTGTTGAAGCAAGCTTAATAAGGAGAAAAATGAGAATGAGACACTGCAGTGTTGGAAGGAAGGCACATAAAATTTTCTTCCAGACAGCAAGCAACAGGGCAAAGGTAGTGGTATTCTTCTGTTTCCTCACTCAACATAAAATTTGTGTTTCTTTCATTATTTGCTATGGTAAATATTGTAGTAGATGATAACCTTTCACACAACTCTTTTTAAAGATGTCACACATCAATTCAAGGTCAAAGTAAACTTTTTATTAACCCACAGTGGGGAAAATCAGTTTGTTATGCATGTTCAAAGTAGATGATAAAAATATCAAACAGTATGAAAGAGAAAAACATTTTTAGGCCACAGGAAAGCATTACTCGCATATCTGCAAACTAATGCAAGTTTGAGACAAGTTCCAAATGTCGTCCCATCCACTCTAAAATCAGATGGTATTTTTAAGGCATGTTTGTAAATCAAAAGATGAATGTAAAGCAATTGAACATGAAATAGATTGAAAATCATATGGTTCTTTTGTCTTTGTTTCTGATAATTTACTATTGTAAAATGATTTTTCTAACAAATATTAGAAATCAGAAGCAAAGTATAATTATTATTCCTTTTATACATTTAAATTACAGACTTTCTAAGGCATTTTAACAGAGTTATTTACTTTTTTATTTAAAACTTAAACAGAGTTGAGTGTCTTTTTGAGGGTCATGCAGCGAGTCTGAAATAGAGGATTGTAGCTGAAACTCATGGGTAATGATTTTGTTGTAATGCCTGTCTAACATTGCCAAGATAAAGATACATAGTGGATACCTTTAAAAGATTATTCCTTCCATATTATACACTCTTGTTTAGATTGCTGCTGTTGTACCTACTTTTTTTTTTTAAATTATCGTTTTGTGATTTTCAAATGAAAATAATTTATTTCAGGAATGTCTTTGCTTTTTTAAAGCTTATTTCAGCATGTGCCAATGATTTTTTTTTGGAAAAATGGTTTGACTTAAAAAGTAGGCTGGTAAGAATTAGATTGACCATAGATTTTAAAAATGTCCCAGCTTCAATGCAAATTTTGTGTTGTACTTCTTTATAGTGTTTCTTGCAAAAGTCATTTTTAAATATGTAGACAAATATGCCTTGATCTCTGTTGTTGACGATTACATAAGTCAGTCCTGTTGATAATATTGAATACTGTCACCTGCTAATGTAATTATTCAGTTTTCATTAAAAACTCCCTGAAGAGATTATATGTTGAATCACATCTGTTAACTTAAATAATGTTACACTGTACTTGCTCAGTCTTGTGCCATTTCCGCAGTTGGCATTCCATAACAATAATTTGTTATCTTGTGTGATCTATAAAGCATATTTTGTTGTACATGTTATAAATAGCAATATACTAAGCAGACAGACTTTTTTATTCTCACAAATGTTGGCCATTTTTGTTACTGTCTGATTAAAATCCTTCCCCGTTTTTACCTCTTTTAGAAGTAGCTGGTTCAGTACCCACCTCTAACTCTCTGCATTACTCTGAGGATGTAACTTAAAGGGGGTACTTTTACAAATTTTCAGCCCAAAGCAGTTAAGAATGTATTTGTCAAGTGGAGTTGATACATAGCCTGTGTGGAGTTAATCTTTTCCCTCAGTCTTTCCTTATTTTTTGTTTACTTTTGAAGTCTGCCTGCATTACACACTATTCATTTTACTGCAATACATAATGTAACACAATATGGAGCAGAATACATAAACTCTAAAGGCCTTTTCAGCTGGCTGCCTCTTGACTGTATTTAGTTCAACCTGCAGTGTGAGAATGTAAGGTGGAGAGCTCAGAATGATGAGGTACAAGCTTTTAATACACGGTGCACAAACCATAAATAATCACAGTGACACTCAGCAGACTGACAGTTTCCCAACAATATTAACAGCATATGAGCAGTGAAGATTCAGGGGAGACTCTTCTCAGCAGAGGGAAAGATTCCTGATCTAGAAGCAACTGTTGTGCCTAAGTGTCTTGTCTGCCCCCCAGTCTAGTTTTACACATCAATAGTTATGGTCTGCCAAACACATTTCTCTTGACTAGATTTGATTATTTGAAACATGAAGTAATGACTTTAGTAGCTTAAATTGTAGCTTGTCCTGATGGTAAGCAAGCTTTGCAGTACTTCATAACATGCATTTCAATGCTAAATGTGTCACGATATTATATTTCTCTTTTAAACTGTCACTAATTCAAAATCGACATTATATGGGTTCACACTACTTATTGTTTTATATCTCTCTATTATAAAAAAAAACTTGGGACTAGACGTTTGGGCGATGAGACATGATGTTTTGA
This sequence comes from Polypterus bichir lapradei, assembly GCA_026402145.1. Taxonomy (NCBI): domain Eukaryota; kingdom Metazoa; phylum Chordata; class Cladistia; order Polypteriformes; family Polypteridae; genus Polypterus; species Polypterus bichir. The sequence goes on from JANRMT010062813.1 coordinate 2,464,897, forward strand.
AGAGAGGCAGAGAGACAGTTCAGAGAGACACTTTTCACTTCCCGCGACAACACACTTCAAAAAGACACTTTCACGTCCCGCGACACAGTCATGTCACGTCAGACAGATTTGAAAAGAGACCGAGAGACAGTGAGACAGAGACACTTTTCCGTCCCACGACACGAATAAACGTAGAACAAAGAGCAGCAAAAAAAAAAAAGTTAAAGATGACACGCCCACGACTAAGTGAAGCAGTGACAAAAAGAAACACAAAAGCGATGGAGAGAAAATAATGCAAATTCTGAAAAAAAGGAATGTAAGCAAAAACTTCACGAAGAAGAAAGATCTGTGCGTCAAAGACACCAAAAAGTGATGGAGAGAAAAAAATGCACAAAAAAGGCAGTAAAGAAAAATAATAATCTACAGTATGTGCAAATTCAAGAGTATGTCCAAACGGGGTCACAAATAAAAGACAATTATTAAAAGAGAAAGTTGAACTTCATAAACGACTAAGCGAAGAAGAGGAGTATGCATCAGAAATAAAAGACAAAGCGAAAAAGACAAAAGTAGAACTACTAAAACGAATAAGCGAAGAAAAGAGAGCAGATGGGGTCAGAAATAAAAGACAAAGTACAACTTCATAAATGACTAAGAAAGAAGACAGAGCTGTGCAGAGAAAAGAGACACAAGCGTTTAAGAGAAAAAATGCAATAAAGAAGGCAAAAAAGAACAGTAAGAATCTATGTGCAAATTCAAAAAATAAGGAAAGTAATAATCAGCCCGGAACAAGTGGAATAGAAACGCTGTACAAGAAAGGTAATGTAGTACATATTCTGCGAATAAAATTAGACACAAAAGGAGATCTTGATATACCATTCGTAATAAAATGTTTACAGTTTCCTGTGAGAATAGCTTTTGCAATGACAACAAATCACGACGACAAACATTTGAAAAAGTCTTTATTTATAAGAGAGAAAGAAACAATATTCACTCACAGCCAGTTATACGTTGCATTATCACGATGTGAAACCAAACAAGGAATCAAAATTCAATGCGATTGTGAAGAAAAGTTAATTCCAAATATTGTTTTTACTGAAGTTTTAAAGTAAAGGTGAACATAATGTATATGTAACAATTACCAAGAATTAAAGAATCTCTTGTATTTCGGGTTAACCAACACTGGGGGTTGGCAAGTGAAGCAATCGGGGCAGAGCCCCCAGTATATTATATTGAAGTGACTTGTATACACAGAAATTATTTGGAATTAAGGACATATTGACCCATTCCTGTGTTCACCATTCTTGTTCTGTATGCTTTGATTAATTACTCCCCTTCATTCTGTTTTTTAATGTTGCTGTTTGTACTACCACAGAATATGAGTTGGTCTTTCTTTACTTCACTGGATGTATGCAATTAGTTGTTAAAAAAAATATATATATATATGATACAAGCTCCTCTATAAAATGCTTAATGATTTTCTTCCATCAGTTACTTGTTACTACCTTTGGGTTTTGCAAATATACAGTAGTTTAGTAGTGTCTTATAGATTCTTCAGTCACATTTGTTTGAGGTGAGGTTTTGACTCTTGATTTTTTTTTTTTCTTTTACGAAGAAGTTATGAATTACAATTGTTTGATAAACATATTCATGCTTTGTTTTTCTGTTATAACATGCAGGAATGGAAAGGTATTCCAGACAAGCAAGTTAAGACAGTGTTAATAAAATTTATTATATATTAATTATTTATGATGAGAGAGAAAAAAAAATGGCTGGTCAGAAACTGGTGCATACTTGAAAAAGGCAAGCGAGTCATTTATAGGCAGACTATGCTTATGGTTATGAGTACTGTATATCTTGTGTTTTTTTTTTTTTTTTTTTTTTTTAATATGTGATTCATTACTAAGAAAGAAACAGCAAGTTTTTTATAAGCTCACACTATGTTAATATACAATAGGCACATTTTAAACAATTTGTTTCACAGTTAACGAAAACTTTTTTTTTTTTTTAATTCTGATTTTCTTCACTTTACAAATAAAACACCTTGTTATTTTGTGGCTTTACAAGTCTGCTATCAGAAGAGAAAGTAAGTCTGCTTTATTGAGGGTCTTTTTGTTTATTTGTTCTTTTTATTTTTTGAACTTTTATTTACATTTATATCCACACATTTTTCGGTTCATAACATATAAAGAGAGTTCCCTTTTTGGCATACATTATGTCTTTACTATGTCTGGTAATGAAAATAGGACTTTGTCTCTCATCTTATATGTAATTTTTAGGAAAAATACTTTTTGTAGAGCTGTTCTTTGGCCTTTTTAAATGTATTACTATTAAATATTGGGTTTTGTTTGATTGAGGCAAATCAAAGTTAGAATTTGGAAGTTATACATACCGTATATTATAGTATCTTGGAACTAACAATTATGAAATGTTTCCAAATATACTGTTTAAGCCAGTGGTTCTCAACCTGTGGGGCGGGCCCCCCTAGGGGGGCACGAAGTAACAAAAAGGGGGGCGCGAAGATGTGAAAAAAATAAAGAAAATAAAAGAAATAAAGAATGAAAAATATGAAAAATACATCTATTGAAACCAAAACAAATTAACTTAAACTACATTCAGATAATAGAAAAATAAATATAGAGTTAGATAAATGTCGATAATAGGTATAATAAAATATGCATCTATGATATATCATTAATTAAAAAAGAACAAATTGGTATTAGTGGGCTCCTTTCAAAAAAAACGTTTGGGGGGTGCGATTAAAACTGTTATGAAAACTCAAGTCGCAAATGCTTAAAGGTTGAGAAACCCTGGTTTAACTGCTACTTAAGGAAAACTGTATCTACATTCTAGGCATGAATTGAGTCAGCACCTTAACATGGCAGAGTGGTGTGCATGATTCAATGATCCCCTGAGTGATGCCGTCAGGAGTCATGTACAACCCCAAATCAGAAAAAGTTGGGAGAGTGTGGAAAATGTGAATAAAAAAAGAAAAAAGCAAGTTATAAATTCTCCTCAAATTTTATTTCATTGCAGACAGTATGAACACAAAATAATTCATGTTTTTATTTTGTCAACATCATTTGATTTGTAAATAAATATCCATTCTTGCCATTCAGGCTTGCAACACATTTCAAAAAAAGTTGGGACAGTACAGCATTTACCACTTTGTACAGTTCTCCTGTCTTTTAACAACACTTAAAAGATGTTTAGGCATTGAAGAAATCAAGTGACTAAGTGTTGCAGGTGTTAGTTTGTCCCATTCTTCCTGTAAACGACGTTTTAGGTGCACAACAGTACAGGGTCTTCGTTGACGCATTTTTCGTTTCAAAATGTGCCAAACATTCTCTATAGGAGACAAATCAGAGCTGCAGGCAGGCCAGTCAAGCATCCACACCCTCTTCTTACGCAGCCATGCCTTTGTTATGCGCGCAGTATGTGGTTTGGCATTGTCTTGCTGAAATAAGCATGGGCGTCCCTGGAAAAGATGTCGTCTTGAAGGCAGCATTTGTTCCTCCAAAACTGAGATATACTTCTCAGCATTGATGGTGCCATCGCAGAAGTGCAAGTTACCTTTGCCGAAGGCACTGACACATCCCCATACCATGACAGACCCTGGCTTTTGGACTTCTATCTGGTAACAGGCTGGATGGTCCTTTTCCTCTTTGGTCCGCAGCACACGGCATCCATTTCTTCCAAAAAAGATGTGAAAAAGCGATTCGTCTGACCACAATACACGTTTCCACTGCAGAATGGACCATCCGAGATGCCTCCGAGCCCAAAGATGTCGATGGCACTTCTGGACACTATTTATGTAGGGCTTCCTTTTGGCACAGTACAGTTTTAGCTGCCATTTCCTAATGTAACTACATACTGTAGTGCTTGAGAGTGACTTCCTGAAGTAGTCCTGAGCCCACGCAGTTATATCATTTATTGATGAATGACCGTTTTTAATGCAGTGCCGTCTGAGGGCTCGGAGATCACGGCCATTCAGTTTAGGCTTGCGCCCTTGGCCTTTGTGCACGGTAATTTCTCCAGATTCCCTGATTCTTTTCACTATGTTATGCACTGTAGAGAGAGAAATGCCCAAATCTCTTCCTATCTGTCTTTGAGAAACGTTTTTCTTCATCATTTCAAAAATTTTTGCCCGCACTTGGTAGCAAACTGGCGATCATCTGTCCATCTTTGCTTCTCAAGGAGTAGGCTTTTCCTCGATGCTGCTTTTGTACCGAATCATGATTGCAATCACCTGTTAACATCACCAGTTTCAAATCACATCATTATTTAGTTATTATACCTCATTACTACCCCTGAATTGCCCCCATCCCAACTTTTTTTGGAATGTGTTGCAAGCCTGAATGGCAAGAATGGATGTTTATTTACAAATCAAATGATGTTGACCAAAAAAAACATGAATTATCTTGTGTTCATACTGTCTGCAATGAAATAAAAGTTAAGGGAAATTTGTAAATTACTGCTTTATTTTTTTATTCACATTTTCCACACTGTCCCAACTTTTTCTGATTTGGGGTTGTACTACTGCCTCATTCGTCTCCTGCCGGCATAATTTGGCAGCTTTTTTCAAGGATAGCACTGCCTAATCCAGATGGGGAGTGGACAAATAAAAGGTGTCCTTAACAAAGTTTGTCCCATCTGCACTTGGCCAGGAAACTGTACCTGGTGAGTCACCCATCTACATGCGGTCAAAAAACTACAAAATCTCTTATCCTAGCTTCTTGGAATGCCCGCACACTCACAGATTCAACCACTACTGACTGACCACCTCAGAGAATAGTCCTCATAGCTTCAGATCTCTAACGCTGCAAGACTTGTCACGCTGATGAAGGATCCATCACTCAAACCACAGCTGGATACACATTCTTCTGGAAAGGCCAACCAAAATCAGATGTGAATCCATGGAATCGACCTCACTGTCATGAATGAACTCCACCCAAAAATCCCAGAGTCCCCTATTGGCATCAGCTCGCGCTTAATGACCCTGCTCTTTCCACTGACAAAAGGTTCCCAAATGACAATCATTACCGAACATGCCCCAATGCTGGATTCAAAAGAAGGAAGAAAAGGACATATTCTGTTTTTCCCTTGACAAAGCAGCCTAGAATATTCCTGCTTCAGACAAGATCGCCTTACTTGGAAAATGAGTTGGAAGAAGCTCATTGGAATAATGTGATCGGGAAACACGGAACTGGAAACATGAACGCCAATAGGCTCTGTCTCATACCCTTCTGTGCAGAGCACCAGCTGTCCATTACCAGCACAATATTTTGGCTCCCCAACAAGACAACATGGGATGCATTCTTGATCAAGAAACTGGCACCTCCTGGACTATGTGATTGTCTGTCGGCATGATCTCCAGGATATCTTGATCACTCGAGCAATGTGAGGAGCAGAATGCTGGACAAAGCTCAGGGAGGAGGGATGTCCAGCCCATCCCTCCTCCCTGTATTTAGAACACCTACTGGAAGACAATCCCCCAAGCTACGCCTCAACATTGCAGATGGTGCGATACTCCTCACAAGCAATGGATCTTGGATCGTTGGGCAGGCCACTTTCAAGAACTGTTGAACCAAATGAACCAAGCGAATCCCTCAATCACAGAGAAGATCCCCACACTCCCCCAGGTCCCTGAACTATATGAGTATCCAAATCTCCATGAAGTCCAAACTTCCATGCAATCCTTTAAGAACAAGAAAGCTATAAATATAGCTTAATCTTCTTGTCAAATTAATTGATTTCTTCACTGTATGCTGGAATCTAGGCAAAATTCCTGACTTATGGAAACATGCTACCATCGTCACCATCTACAAAAAGAAGGGAGTCCAATTGGACTGTGGCAGAGCCTTGTTATTTCACTTCTGGATGCTGCCAGGAAAATTCTTGGCTGTGTCATGCTTCTCCAGTTACTTCATTACGTTGCAGACAGAGTACTTTTGGAGTCGCAAGCTGGCTTTTGTCCCAAATACAATGGTAACTTGAGATACAAGTTTAATTCATTCCATGACCGAGCTCGTAAGTCAAAATGCTCGTGTCTCAAATCAGTTTTCCCCATTGAAATTAATTGAAATGAGATTAATTTGTGCCAGCCCCCAAAAAACCACCACAATTTTTTGGTAAATGTTTTCAACATAAGAACAATGTATTTACAATGAACAAATATTGTATAGAAACAAAATAAAACCTAATACATAAAAGAGAATCTAAAGAAATTAACAGATGTTGGCGGAGACGATTAGCGTATTGTATTAATATTTTCTTTCACTTCATCCATCCATCCATCCATTCTCTTCCACTTATCCAAGATCGGGTCGCAGGGGCAGCAGCTTGAGCAGAGATGCCCAGACTTCCCTCTCCCTGGCCACTTCTACTAGATCCTCTGGGGGAATTCTGAGGCAATCCCAGGCCAGCTGAGAGACACAGTCCCGCCAGCATGTCCTGGGTCTTCCCCGAGGCCTCCTCCCTGTTAGACATGCCTGGAACACCTCACCAGGGAGGAGTGGTTTTACTCTCGGCTCCTCCAGGATGACCGAGCTTCTCACCCTATCTTTAAGGGAAAGCTCAGACACCCTGCAGAGAAAACTCATTTAAGCTGCTCGTATTCGCGATCTCGTTTTTTCGGTCACTACCCTTTCGGCTCAGCTCCTTTTTCACCATGATAAACCGATTAAAAGCCGACACTTCACTATCACTGAAATTCTTTTACTTCACTTTTGCATAACTTAATTTTCTTCTTCACTAGTTTTTTTCTTTTTTGCCATGCTTTCGTCACTTTCATTTGCAGGGCGTTTCAACAGAAACCTGTCTAAGGAGCTTTGTTTCTTCCTCCCCTTTAGAATGTTTCTGAAATGAGTTAGGCAAGTGTCATTAAATAGCACTGAGCATGACCAGTTGCAACTTTTTCAGGGTGTTTCTTTTCAATAAAGTCCGAAACTTTTTCCCACATTGCCAACACTTCCTTTATCACACTTGAAGAGATAACCTCCTCCGCCTCTGATAGCAATCTCCTGCAGAACCTCCGTATGTTGCTGCGTCTGTAGTTCTCTCAACTCCTCCGTCTTCAGTTCCTCGAAATTGAAGAGATGACCTCCTCCGCCTCTGATACCAATCTCCTGCAGAACCTCCGTATGTTGCTGCATCTGTAGTTCGCTCAACTCCTCTGTCTTTAGTTCCTTGAAATGTGCAGCAACAAATTTTTTGATGGCGCCTATCTCGAATTTTGGCTCGGAACTCAAGGCAAAAAATCGACCTAGTGACGGCTCGTATCTCAAAAAATTCATATGTTGGGGCACTCGTATCTCAAGGTACCACTGTATAGCAAAATTGACGTGATATTTGTCGTCCACCAACTCCTAGAGAAGGCTCTGGAACACCAGCAAGATTATCACCTTTGCCTTTATTGACTTGCAGAAAACATTTGACTCTGTCAACCGTGAGATGCTTTGGGACGTACTCAGTAAGTTTGGGTGTCCCCCAAAATTCCTCACTATGCTTCATAATGGAATAAGAGCGAAGGTCACTGTTGGCTGGGAAACATCTGCATCCTTCGAAATCACTGTTGGTGTCAAGCCAGGTTTTGTGTTTGAATATTTATTTTCTCGCCGTCACTCTTCTCTCCAGAAATGCATTTGATGCCACTGATGGAGTGTGGATCCAGTACTGACTAGATGCAATTTATTCAATCTCGGAAGATTGTCATCCCACTCGAAAACCTCCTTGATAATAGTTTATGAGCTCCAGTATGCAGACGATGTTGCCAGCGTAGCTATTCACCCAGAAAGCCTTCAGAGGACTGTTAAATCCTTAAACTGTTAAACTTATTCTTGGATGGGCCAGGAAATCAGCACCTCCAAGACCCTGACTCTTCAGACTGCCTTCCAGCACACAGATCCTCCAGTGGACATTAAGATTGGCAACAAGACATTGGGGAACACACAATCCTTCCCCTACCTTGGAAGCATAATATCTAGTGATGCCTCTGTAACTGATGAGATTGTGAATCACCTCCAGCTAGCCTCCTTTGCATTTGGCCACTTACGCAAGCGTGTCTTCTGTAACTGAAATCTCTGCATGGTAACCAAGGTTGCGGTATATCACATGGTATGTACATCAACACTCCTTTATAGATGCTAGTCCTAAACTCCCTTCTGCAAGCAAATCCGCACACTAGAAGGATTCCACATCCACTGACTCCAGAAGATCACTTGGGAGGACTGGTACACTGTTCATCAACTATCATTGAGGCCATGCTGCTCAACCGTGTCCTCGGCTGGACCAGGCTTGTTATCCGCATGGATGAGTATCTGCTTCCCTGGATGATCCTGCATGGTGAACTCACTGATGTATCCCAACCTCCAGGTGGACCAAAAAAACGCTGGAAACACTATCCGAAGTGTTCTGTCAAGGCCTGCTCCATTCTACATATGTAGCTCAAGACACTTGCTGAGAACCACGTCCTTTGGAGATGGACAATAGATGAAGGAATCCATCACTTTGAGCAACAACAGATACATCAACAAGAAGACAAGAGAATGGCAAGGCATTACCATCGAAACCAACACACTGTGCCGGGGGGGATCCCAAATTGGCCTGCTCTCCCAACAGTGCACGCAGAGAAGGGTGAGTGACGGAGATGGACATGGATGGACAGTGTCATCTTCGTCTCGATGAATAGCCTTGACTGGCTGAGAAGATATCAGGAAGCTGGCATTGTTACTTGTTGCAAAAGAGACACGCATGGTGGGGAGTAAGCATTCCATTACCTTTAGACACTTCAACCCTCAGTTATGTTCTGTTGTGATTAGTATTGTATTCCCTTTGGATTCATATCTTTTTACATTACCCTTACATTAAGGGTAAGGGTCAGTCTAAAATGCCCTCATTATAATAGTTTTCCTGGTCTAAGCGCAGTTTTAGTGTAAACCCCGTAGGCTGCTTTGAGATGGTTTACTCATACTTGCACTGTTTGATCTCAGTAATATTTTGACTGGTGATTTTAATGTGTTTGTGTTAGTTTAATTCAGTTTTAAGTAAATAAATAAGACTTGTTTTCCTCAACTGTTGTTTACATTAATCCCATTAGTAAGCTACAATTAATATCCTATTAACAAGACGAAGCTAGATTAATAAGACTTTTACAGACTTTTTTTTTAAAGGATGCAAAATATCTATTTATCGTTATTGGCAAAGTTAAAGAAAATATTGAGAAATCATTGTTTGCCAGTATCGCACACCCCTACAAGATAATCCATCCTAACTGTAATAATTTATTATATCGAGAGAGAATTTTCTGGCCATGTCACCCACCCCTTCTACATTCTTATTTTGAAATCTTGTTTTATTTTTCACAGAGTAGGTGCCATTCCTCTGAAGAAAGTCGATTGTAGAAAAATTTGTAGATACTATACCTTCAACTGTTGTCAGATATGATTAATAAGTGCTCTGAATTAATGAACTGTTTGATTAGGCTAGTTATAACAATCAGAAAATGTTCATTATTAATGCTCAATTAATACATACATCTTGCCTGATTATACCTAAAATGTAGTGAATGCAAATAGTTAGAAATGTTTTCAGTTTGACAGTACTGTGGCAGCTGATCAATTGAAAGCATGACAGGTTTTAAACTTGAGCTGAGTTCTACATTGCTTTGTGGATCTATGTCTCTCTCATTCAATGCAAAATGTAGCACTATTGTAAAACCTTACTTATTTTCAATGTCATGTAAATAACAAATAATATTTCTGTGTAACATATTACTAGAGTTTTAAGCTTTGCATTTTAATATTAATCGCTATACTGGCTGAAATACTAAAGTAGTTCAATTCGAGTTCATATATATTTTTATGCATGTGTTACAAGTTTTAGTAATTATTTTTAAACAACTGCTTAATAGAGGAATCACTTAGTTTCTACCTTACAACACACAGCTGATGAAATGTCTTCTGCACTCAGCGGAGCTGAACAGAGCAGGATTATAATCAGTAGTTATTATTTGAGTCTTTTGGTTCTAATTTACAATCTGCAACCACGATCAGTATAGTATACTATACTTAAACCAAAGCACGTCAATAGATGTTAACAACAGGTGTCCAGTTTATGTTTTTATAAGTTTAATATGGGATTAGTCAAGAGATGAACACAGTAGACAGGAGTACAAGGAGATAAGGCATAATGTGAAGAGAGAGGTGGAAAAGGCTAAAGATAAGGCATATGATGAGTTGTATGAGAGGTTAAACACGAAGGATGGAGAAAAGGACCTGTACCGATTGGCTAGATAGGGGGACCAAGCTGGGAAAGATGAGCAGGTTAGGGTGATAAAGGTGGAAATGTACTCACAAGTGAGGAGAGTGTGTTAAGCAGATGGAAAGAGTACTTTGAGAAGTTGATGAATGAGAGAGAGAGAATGTTTGGTGATGTGGAGATAGTGAACATGGAAGTGAATTGGATTAGCCAGGAGCAAGTAAGGATAGCTATGAAAAGGATGAGGAATGGGAAGGCTGTTGGTCCAGATGACATACCTGTAGAAACATGGAGGTGTTAAGGAGAGATGGCAATGGAGTTTTTAACCAGATTGTTTAATGGAATCTTAGAAAGTGAGAGGATGCCTGAGGAGTGGAGAAGTGGTGTACTGGTACGGATTTTTAAGAATAACAGTGATGTTCAGAACTGAAGTAACTTCAGAGGGATAGAACTGATCAGCCACAGCATGAAGTTATGTTACAGAGGTAGTGGAAGCTAGGTTAAGAAAGGAGGAGATGATTATTGAGCAGCAGTATGGTTTCATGCCAGGATAAAGGACACTACAGATGCAATGTTCGCTCTGAAGATGTTGAAGAAGTAGTATAGAGATGGCCAAAAGGAGTTGCATTTGTATGTTTGCGGACCTAGACAAAGCATATGACAGGTTGACTAGAGAGGAGTTGTGATATTGTATGAGGAAGTCGAGAATAGGAAAGAAGTATGTAAGAGTGGTACAAGATATGTACGAGGGGAGTGAGACAGCGGTGAGGTCTGTGGTACGAGTGAAGATGCAGTTATGGTTGAAGTGGGATTACATCAGGGATCGGCTTTGAGCCCATTCTTATTTGCAGTGTCAAAGGACAGGTTGACAGAGAAGACTTTGACATGAGTCCCCATGGAATATGAGGTTTGCTGAAAACGTTGTGGTCTGTAATGAGAGAAGGGTGCAGATTGAAGAGACCTTGGAGAGGTGAAGATATGCCCTAGAGAGGAGAGGAATGAAGGTCAGTAGGACCAAGGCAGAATACATGTGTGTGAATGAAAGGGAAGTCAGAGGAATGTTGAGGATGCAGAGTTAGTGAAGGTGGATGAGTTTAAATACTTGGGATCAAAATAACAGAGTAATGGGGAGGTTGGAAGAGTGGTGAAGAAGAGAGTGCAGGCAGGATGGAGTGGGTGGAGAAGAGTGTCAGAAGTGATTTGTCACAGATGGGTACCAGTAAGAGTGAAAGGGAAAGTCTACAAGATGGTAGAGAGACCAGCTATGTTATATGGGTTGGAGACAGTGGCACTGACAAAAAGACAGGAGACAGAGCTGGAGGTGGCAGAGTTAAAGATTTTGAGATTTGCTTTTTGTGCGTTGAGGATGGGCATGATTAGGAACATGTACATTAAAGGGACAGCCCAGGTTGGAAAGTTTGGAGACAAAGTCAGAGAGACGAGATTGTGTTGGTTTGGGCAAGTGCAGAAGAGAGATGCAGGGTATATTGAGAGAAGATTCTACGGATGAAACTACCAGGCAAGAGGAGGGCCTAAGAGGAGGTTTATGGATGTGGTGAGAGAGGACATGCAGGTGATGGGTGTTAACAGAGTAAGATGCAGAGGACAGGAAGCTATGGAAAAAGATGATCTGCTGTGGTGACCACTAATGGGGCAGCCAGAAGAAGGTATTTTCTAGTATAATTAATTTTGTGGCAAAGCATCTCTTGCTGGGTTCACTCTTGGTGATAGAATAGGAATTTATCAGGACTTCAAACAAGAACTAGTGCTCTTCTGAAGCAAGAGGATCCAGATGAATTGTTCCAGGCATTTAGTTAGTATGCCCCGTAGGGCCTTCATTGGAAAATGTACAAGTCACAACCCATAAGGTGTTATTACCAAGAAGCAGACCAATGACACAACTGGGAGCACCTGCGAATTATCAAGGAGGGGTTGGGTGTTGGTGAGGATAAAGTTACCTGGTCTGTTCAGCTCCATTAAGGTCGGTTGAGAGAAGTAAAATGAATGAATGAATCGACATTTTTTCAATCCATGTATTTTTCATACTCTTCCAATATCTATGAATATTGTTATAGAGACCATGCCTATTCCAAAACTATATGTTGAATACATATTTCAGTATGTAAACAGTCGGGGAATGTTATATGAACAGGTAATTGTCATGTATTTAAACCAAGGAGAGGAAACCCAGGCAGCATGAAAATGGAAATAAGCTTACCTTCCTAACACATAAAAGAAAAATGTTTTTGCCTATTTTTTTTAAATGTACAGTAGATTGAGCAGTTTATACTACTGTTTAAACTATACTTTGCTATGAATGCTTTTGCTTCTTCACAAAAAATTAAAAAATGATTGTTTCTTTATTTCTGTTTTTCACCTTGTAAGCTGGAATCATACTTTGTCTACAGGTGTCCAACCTTGTCTGCAGGCTCTTTTTTCCATCTGAGCTTCTAGTTAGGCACTGAATAATGATGCCTTTGACTAGAACATTTAGCTTTGTTTAATTAATCATAGATAGTCCTAGTGTGAGTGTCTGTATGTGTATAAATATGCCCACGACTGTTTCCTGCTTTGCACCCAATGTTGTGGATTGGAGGGAGTACAGGGAGTCACAATTGACACAAGATGGATAAAAAATTGCTATGTGGCAGTTGAAATGTGCTGTGCTGCACCAGGAATAAACTTGCGCTGTTTACAGAAAACATATATTTCTGCATGCACTTCACTGCTAATCTAATAGAAAAGCATGAGTACTCATGACCTATTGTATTTAAAAAAAAAAAAAAAAAAAAGCTGGTTTTACTTTTACAGTGGTATCGCAAGTTGTGTGTAGCTTTTTAGGCTGGATGAAATAAAAAGTACTGTAAAAATCTTGCATATAATGCTCACTCATGTATAATGTGCATGCTGAATTAACCCAAAATGTTCAGGTAAAAAAGAGATACGTTTATAATGCACACCTTTAAATTTTCAAGATTTTATTAACTCTTTAAGGGTGGATGTCAACAGCAGGGGTGAGGGCGATAAAAACTCGCTGTTATGGTATAGGTAGACGCTCTTTGCTTGGGGGAATGTTAACCTTATTGACTTGACCTATAATACATGCGTGTGCATGAGTAGCAACGAGCAAAAAGTGGCAAAAATGGCATCGACATCTGGCGAGAGAGTGAAGAGAAAGCACAAAGCAAAAGTCTTGGTGAATGGGTTTTCGTGTATATTTTATTATTTTGACTTGGACTCTGACTTTTTGGACTCCAATTTTGGTGCAAGTGATCTGGCGATTGAGATTGAAAACAAAAGTGAAGTACCAGCATCAGCCAATTGATCCCCAGCTGATCGTGGAGCTGAACATGTTGTGTAGCTGATAGGCCTATGGCAACATTTGCCCGGGTGGACCACCACTTGCAATGACAAGCGGTACAAACCATATTGCATTGTACTGTGACCTCCACCGCTGACAACACCCCCACAATGTCACCCCCGGAGCCAGAGATGGCTAACATGTGGCGACAGTGCACTGCATGCAGCAACAGACATTTTTTGTTTGTTTTTGTGAGAAACTATTGCTTTGTGTAATTTTCAGAAAACAATCTGGCAGCCGCTAAATGCTCTCCCCATCCTTCACGCTGCCACTGCTGGTGTCGGTGCCGCTGCATCCAGAGATGGTTAACGTGCAGCGGCAGCACAGTACACACAGCAATAGACTTTCATGTTGATTTATGAAAGAAACTATTGCTTTAAAATGTCTAGTGTATAATGCGTATCCCTAATTTTAGTGATCTAAAATGAGTGAAAATTGTGTGCATTACACGCAAGATTTTATGGTAGATTTTGTTTGCTTTTTTGGCTTTGGCATCCCTTGTTTAAGTTTAAGATCTGCAAGTTGTGGATAAATGCACAGACCTGTTTACTTGGCAGTTGAAACTTACATGCTTCTTTGGGTACAGTTTAAATTATAGCTTGAAGGCTGGAATGTTTAAATTGCTTCCTTGGCTAAGAAAATCACTTGGAAACTATAACATTTTCATTAGATTTCACAAAATTGTAAACTGATTAAAGAAATCTTCTAGTTTTATATATCTAGTTTTGCTGCAGGTTTTCAAATGTTCAGAAAAGCCTGTTTTCCTTTTTTGACCCCAAACTTTAATCCCTAGATCTATTATTACTTTCATAGATTTAGGAAAATGACTTGCACTGTCTACTTATGAAGTCAGGTTCTAATAGGACTCTTCCTGCTGAAGCAGGAACTAAAAAAATCTGATGTGCAGCATTAGGAATTTTTAGTTTATTATTTTATTTTTATTAATTTTATTACAATCCATACAAAGCAATCAAGTTTTTACAAAGAGAAAAATTAAGAACAGATCGATCCCCACCCCTGAGAGAGAGAGCAAGCCAAACGGCGTTAAATTTAAGGCTTGTAAACATACCTAAATTAATAAATTCTCTGTGCCTTATGAACTTATTTTAAAATATTACTGATTAGATCCTGCCATGTTTTGAAAAAAGTCTGTACGGATCCTCTAACTGAGTATTTGATTTTTTCCAACTTCAAATAATATAACACATCGCTTTCCCACTGACTTAAAAGAGGAGATTTTGGGTTCTTCCAGTTTATGAGAATAAGTCTACGTGCCAAAAGTGTAGTGAATGCAATCACAATTTGTTTGTCTTTCTCCACTTTAAACCCATCTGGAAGAACACCAAATACAGCTGTTAATGGGTTTGGAGGGATTGTGAGTCCAAGGCTATCTGAAAGGTAATTAAAAATGTTTGTCCAGAATAATGTTAATTTGGTGCAGGACCAGAACATGTGACCTAGTGAGGCTGGGACTTGGTTGCAACATTTGCAGGTTGGATCATACCCTGGAAACATTTTGGAGAGTTTTAGTTGAGACAGATGTTCTCGATATATAATTTTGAGTTATATAATTGTATGCTTTGCGCATATGGAGCTCGAGTGAATTCTCTGCATTGCTACTTTCCACTCCTTTTCTGATATATTAATTGAAAGATCTTTTATCCAGTGTCTTCTTGGATCTTTGAAAGGGAGGGATTGTAAAATGATTTTATATATTGTAGAGATGGAGTCTAAGTCCTTGAGATTGAGCAATATTTTTTCCAGCATGGATGAGGGTGCAAGATGAGGAAAATTTGGAAGGCTTTGTTTAACAAAGTTTCTGATTTGAAGATAGTGAAAGAAATGTGTAGCTGGAATGTTAAATTTGGAATGTAATTGTTCATAGGATGCAAAGACGTTGTCTATATAAAGATCTCTAAGCAAGTTAATTCCAAATTTTTTCCAAATATTGAAAACTGCATATGTTTGTGAAGGTTGAAAGAGGTGGTTCTCTTGCAGGGGTGCCACAGATAGAAGCTTCTCCGTCTTAAAATGCTTTCTACATTGGTTCCAGATTCTAAGTGAGTGGAGCACAATTGGGTTATTAGTATATTGCCGATAACGTGTGTTTATTGGAGCAAAGAGCAAGGAATACAAAGAAGTACTGCAGGATTTTACTTCTATTGCGGACCAAGCCTGTGTATGTTCTTCTATTTGTGTCCAGGTGCTTATCGCCTTATATTTGCTGCCCAGTAATAAAACTGGAAGTTAGGTAGAGCCATGCCACCTTCTGCCTTTTGTCTTTGTAAGGTCGCTCTTTTGATGCGTGGATGTTTTGAATTCCAAATAAATGAGGTTATTATCGAATCTAATTAAATGAGGTTATTGTCGAATCTAATTGCCTAAAAAATGATTTATTAATGTATATTGGAATGTTTTCAAATAAAAAAAGGAGTTTAGGAAAAATATTCATCTTAACAGTGTTAATTCTTCCAGCTAGTGTGAGTCCTTCTCTGCTAATCCCCTTTATCTGATCAGTATTTCGACAATGTATTGCCAGTGGTTCAATGGCAATCGCAAACAGCAGCGGTGACAAGGGGCATCCTTGTCTAGTGCCACGTTCTAGTTTAAACTAGTCTGAGCAAATGTTGTTGATGCAAACTGAAGCTTCTGGGTTAGTATACAGTAATCCCTCCTCGATCGCGGGGGTTGCGTTCCAGACCCCCCCGCGATAGGTGAAAATCCGCGAAGTAGAAACCATATGTTTGTATGGTTATTTTTATATATTTTAAGCCCTTATAAACTCTCCCACACTGTTTATAAATATTCCCCACAGAGTTATACAGCATAATCCCTTTGTATTCTCTTAGATATTAGGTAAGATTCATTGAAATTATGTATATAAACACACTGTTTATATACAGTAAAACCTAAATATTATTTTAAAGATATTGAGTGTCTCCGATATCACATATGCTACAGCCATTACGATAGACAGGCCACCAGCAATAAATACGTACAATGCAAGAAAAATAGTATACAATAAATGTGTGTACAGTGACACTAAACGTACGTACATGTACTAAGCACTGTAAGAAGAAAATTAATTATGGTTACTCACCAACAATGACACGATGACTTGTCCGATAACAATGAGTTTAATTTTACTGCACAACAAAGGAGAGCGTTACAGCCCTTGTAAAGGAGCCACTTCAGGCGATTGTGTAGCACTGCCGTTGTTCTTCTTCTGGCAGTCTTCAATCCAAATCCCTAAAGCAGATTCCATCCAGACTACTGCCTTATTACATCCACTTACAACTCGTTTTGCACCCTGGTTAAAAGGACACTGCGGCCGTAGATCCTATATTCCTTTCCTACTTCTATACTAATAAACGGCAAAGCACTCACTGACTGACTGACTGAGTGACTGACTGACTGACTGACTGACTGACTCATCACTAATTCTCCAACTTCCCGTGTAGGTAGAAGGCTGAAATTTGGCAGGCTTATTCCTTACAGCTTCCTTACAAAAGTTGGGCAGGTTTCATTTCGAAATTCTACGCGTAATGGTCATAACTGGAAGCTGTTTTTCTCCATTTACTGTAATGGAGATGAGCTTGAAACCCGTGGGGGCGAAGTTTCGTCTGACATCATCACGCCTCCCACGTAATCACGCAGTAGGTAGAAAACCAGGAAGAGGCCAAAAAGCGCTGAAGAAAACATGCATTATATAATTGAGAAGGCAGCGAAACAATAAGAAGCGAGCGAGTGACATATACAACCATATTCATGAGTTCTGCTACTTCGGAAACAAAGCACGATGTAAACCTAAACTTTAAATTAAGTTCATAGACAGGCTGCCGCTAGCGTCTGTAATTTAGTGCCTGCCCATATAAGGCCGTCCGTCAGCGGCAATCCAATAGCAAACTGCCACGGGTAAATATTCACGGGTGAAGGACTGTGCTTATGCAGGGTCAGGGTGGTGTTTGGCACAAACTCAGCGAAACTGCGAGAGAAAGTTTTAAGTGCCTGGTCTAAGGTAACATTAAATACAGCCATGGACATAGCACAACATGGCACCAGCACAGCTGGGAAACTTCGATGCATGTACACCGAGCGGCTCACGTGAACTGACGCAGTGCACAGACAAAAAGCAACAGTTCCAAAGAGCGCTGAACAAAAACCGAATTACACAATTGAAAAGGCAGCAAAAAAATATGAAGCGTCTGATACATACAAACATATTATTCATAACTGCAGCTACTGCAGAAACAAAGCACACGGTGGAAAAAGTGAATGTCCCGCTAAAGGAAGACAGTGTTAAAAAAAAAAAACCCGTGCATGCAGTGTGTCAGGTCTCAGATAAAGAAGACAAGCTGTTTATTGATGCAGTAAGAAACGAATCTTTTTCATAGCTTCTTTCACACACTACGTCTCCGCTGCGATACGCGGGTATATATATATGTATATATATACCCCGATCTACATACTCGAATAATGAATACTTTATTCGCAATAAATGATTGTTTTGGTAAAGCCATACTCAGTGTATTCATTAGATGAACGGTAAAAAAGTAAGAGCGAGGGGAGGATGACTTATTGAGGCATGCAGGCTGTAGTGCGCGTCAACTCTATCTGAATTGTGCGATCACATTTGAAAAAATATATCTTTTCAAGTTATATTTAGTCCATATGTGTCAAACTCAAGGGCCGCGGGCCACATCCGGCCCGGCGTGTAATTATATCCTGCCCGCGAGATCATTTTATATACTGTATTATTGTTATTAATGGCCCGGGTATATGAAGCGCTGGTAACACAGTAAACTACAGATCCCATAATGCAGCGCTTCAGCCGTCTTGCCGAACACTTACCGCGTTAAACAAGTCTAGCTTATGATTTTGCAAATTATTGCGAAGCTAGCCCACACGATGCTGAAGAGAAAAGTTTATTCTGAAAATAGAGCCTTTAAAAACCGATGGGAGGCTGAATATGTTTACTGACATTGCCGGTAAACCCGTGTGTCTCATTTGTGGAGCTAATGTGGCTGTAATTACAGAATTTAATCTGAGACGGCACTATGAGACAAAACATCAGGGTAACCTGAAAGACCTGAATGCAATGCAGAAGATACAGAAAGCAGAAGAATTAAATAAGAATCTGACACTTCAGCGGACGTTTTTACCCGTGCACAATCACAAAGTGATTTCAAGTGAAGCTGCTTTTATGGGAGACACAAATGCACCAGTGCAACTTGCCCCACTTTCCCTGTTGCCAAGTAATGTTGAACCAAGTCGTCACTACGGTGTTCCCAAATACGCACTTTGCTGATAAACTGAGCGC
>JANRMT010062813.1:2493810-2535982 GCA_026402145.1 Polypterus bichir lapradei
ATATAGTATGTGTGTATACAAATGTATAATGTCATTTATTTCAGCTAAATGCTTGCTGGCAAAATTATATTAGTGTCCACATTCCCATTGTGATGGTAGATATTTCTTTAAAATATAATAAAATTCAGTCACAAATAACTATAATTTTTGGTGAGTGATGTTGATTAATGAAAGCCTTTAAATGTTACTTAATTGTCACATGGAATTAGTCCTAATACTTTTTCCATAAAATATGAAAACTGTTTCAAGTAATCTAGTATAAATTTTCCAATGTTTGCCTAAGGATAAAGGAAAAAATGTACACCACAAAGTATTTTGACTATATTTCTTTTTTTTTTTTTTTTTTTTAGGAAAGGTTGATTAGAGTATGTTTTACTGGCCTAATGTCCATTGTGCTGATTGGTGTATCTTTGTAATGTGCTAATACTCTTTGACCTGTGTCCATTGCTGTCAACATAGACACCGGCTCAATTTGACCCATTTCTGTAGAAATGTGGATTTATAGAATGGGTGGATGTTCACCTGTCATGTCTGGGGACACACAATGATTTCCTATTTGTACCAGTTTTTAATTTGAGATAGTCAAAATTGAGCTGAATTACACATAACGTGTGGGAAAGAAAACTGTTACAGTAATGCGATGCTGATACAATTGTGTGAAAATCTCTAAATGTTATCATTTATCAAGCAGGGTAGTAAACCCCAAATTAAATTATTCAGGTTTGCTAATTTAATTACTTCTAATATTTGTTTCATTAAAATAAAAATTTCACTTGGGACTGATCAATACATTACATTTTTTAAATGAAAAAAATAACTTATTATCATTGTCTACTTGCATTTACACAGTAACATGACATTACCCACAATTTTGTATTTACTTAATTGTAATTAAATTAAATTGATTAGGTCAATGGGGCTGCAACAGTCCTGAAGAAGTTGCCTAAAAATGTTCAATTATTGCACAAAACTAACCCCATATTTATATAGTTATGGACTACAGCTGCAGTTCTCAATCTTTTCAGTACCTGAGCAGCAGCTGTTAGCATTAACCAATATCCAAAATCATGCCCAGCTTCTCAGCATTAGGCTTTTATTAGTGGGGGTACAGCAGTTTGGGTGGCCTTTTAAGAGTCTGAAAACCCCTAGATTTGGTTTTAATAATGGTCATACTTGGAGTGTAGCGTAACTCACCATCTGTAATCACAACAAGCAAAACTGTCTTTTGCAGAGTTTTGGCAAGGCTAAGTTTATGATGGATTTATGTCTTAAGGACTTACAGAAACACGCATGTGCATAAAAATGCATTTTATACTGTACATCAGATTACCAGTACATGTCTTTGGAATGTGGAGCATTGTTTTATATTTGTAGGGTTCAAATTATTTAACATATTAATTAAACATGTTTCCCAGAGTTACAGCAAACTCTTAAGTAGACTTCAAATCCCCAACCATAACAATCCCAGATTTTTGTAAATAATTTGACACATTGCCAGCATTTCTAGATCCCAAAATCAGCTTTAAGTTAAATCCCTCCATCCAATATTCATTAAGTTGAGTAATCACATTGGTACTTGTGCCTATGGAACATGTCTCACTTTGCCCTAGTAGTAGTGGTAGTATTCTATAGGTGTGCTATATAATTTAGTATGCATTTTAAATAAGTTCTCCCAAAACCCTTTTTTTAAGCTACTTGGCCATCTGTTTTTTGTTCTTTCAAATATGACTGACACAATGCAGAGTTTTCTTTATGATCAGGTACTAAGTACTTCCTGGAATCACATATGTTTGTAAATGTGCAAAAATGCTGCTTAAGAGGCAAACCATTTTGTAAAACAACACGGTATTTCTATCAGGTAAGTTTATTTCTGTGTTGCATATTCATTAATTATGTAGACAATATAACTTGTCAACGTATGTAAAGTAACTTTAAAAATAAGAGTTGAATGTAGTTTGCAATATAATGCACAGAAAAATGTTCTGTTTTGATCTAAAAACTCACATATACACATTCTTAAGTCAGATTACTACAGATAATAGAGTTCAAGTACTAAACTCATTCCATTGTCTGAGATGCAAAATAATCCTGATTACCATGTTTTTAATTTGGTGTGTCTGGTCTTAAATGACAATTCTAATAACCATCTTGTCCGCTCTGTGAGTTTTAACTGGGTTTCTTTTGTTCAATAGGCTCTGATGTCCCTTGAAATGGGGTACAGTGGTTACATAATTACAAAAAATGTGTTAAATACACTACCAGTCAAAAGTTTTAGAACACCTCTGTTTTTTCAGTGTTTGTGGAAATGCATGCAGTTTAATGTCATAATGTTTCATGTAATCAAGGAATAGAACAAACAAACAATGGCAAATAAAAAAATAAGTCAAGCAATAGTTAAGTGTGCAAAATTGTATTCAAATTTTTGATTCATCAGAGTAGCCACCATTTGCTGATATATCTTCCAAACTGTGGTAACCCTTTTGATTCAGAATGCCCGTCACCAACTGTGCCTCCAGCAAAAGAACTGTCCTACATGTTTGACAGTTGGTGTCAAAGGCTGAGGAACCATCCTTTCACTAACTTGAAGGAGTACAAACAACTCTGCTTGATGAACCGAAGATTTTAAATTTTGGTTTGATTCATAAGACTTTCTTTCAGTCTCAGTATTCCACAGCTGATATTTCAAGGTCCTATTGTGTCCATTTTAGGAATGGCTTTCTTACTGCTACTCTGCACAAAGTCTCCTTTTCTGTTTCCTCTTCACAGTAGAAACTGAGACTTACTTTTCCACCCCTGTTAAGCTGTGATTGAAGCTGTTGTGCTGTGTTGTTTCAATCAAGCTGGTGACCCCCCAAAGCTTGCCTTCTGATTGCATTGTGATTTTGTGTCTGCCAGATCTCATTTTATCAGTTTTTTTCAGTTTCAATTGCCTTTGGATTTTGTAGGACACCATACTCATTGACACTTTATTTTTTTTGGGCAATTTCTAAGAGTAATAATGCTCTGCCTCATTTCATTTGTTAATTTCTGTTTTCTTGCCATTATCACTGGAATTTACAACATTCTGCAGCCTTCATGTTTGCCTCCAGAATTTGCTGGTATTTATTTGAATCCATTGTTCTGTCTACCACCTCCATGCTTAATAGTTGGAGAGATTTTCCTGGAATTTGGCACCCTTATGTTTCTAAACTTACCTTTGCACATTATGGCCAATAAGTTCTATATTGACTTTATCAGTCCACAGGACCTCTTTTCCAAAATGCATCAGGCTTGTATAGATGTGCAGTTGATAACTTCAGGTGCTAAAATTTGTGGCTGGGATGCAGGGAAGATTTTCTTCTGCTTATTCTACATTGAAGGTCATTTGTTCAGGTGTTGTTGCATGGTAGAACAGTGCACCAACACTCCAGAGTCTGTTAAATTTTCCTGAGGGTCCCTTGCAATCAAATTGAGACTTATATTTGCCTTTCCAGAAATCCAATGAGCCGTTCTTTTTAAGAATTTTTTCTTGGTTATCCAGACTTCAGCTTGACCTCCACTTTTCCTGTTAACTGCCATTTGTTAATAACACTACGAACTGAGGAAACAGCTTCCTGAAAATGCTTTGCTGTCTTCTTGTAGCCTTCTTCTGCTTTGTGAGCATCAATTATTTTATTTTTCAGAGTGTTAGGCAGCTTCTTAGTGGAGCCAATGGCTGCTGATTGTTGATACAAGGTTTGAGACGTCAGAGAATTTATACAGTTTTGCAATTTGCAACATTATTTTCTAGTGATGGCTATGAATAAGCCATAGCCATAATGAGCTAAATTAAAGTCTGCGACCTTGGTAAAAGTTATCTGAAACTTCAAATATCTTTCTCCTTTCCTTTTTTCCACTGTACAATTGTACAAAATAAAAACAATACACTAATCTTGCATAAAATCACATCAGGTCAGGTCGGGTTGGAGAGCATGCATTGGTATAGCATGTTTCCATACCCACCATATAATGAAAAAGCTCAGAATCCTGGTTGGCAACCCCCAGGCAGACACGCAGTCTAGTCTTACCCTCCGGAAATGACCCTCTATCTGCCGCAGCCAGGTGTTACGTGGTCTTCCACTTGGTCTGGTTCAGCCACTTGGGTCCTCAACAATGAGGATACTGTGAGCTGGATCAACCTCAGGGAATTGCACCACATGGCCATAGTACCATAACTGATGCTCCCTCTCAGGTAACGTGCCTCGTTCAGGACTCCATGAGCAACCACTCATTCAACAAAAAGTCAAACCAGCGGTACTCAAGAATTCTTCAGAGAGACACAGTAAAAAAGGAGTCCAGTCTTCGTCTCGGGTCACTAGATAACATCCATGTCTCGCAACCATATAGCAAGACAGGAAGCACCAGGACTCTAAAGACTTGGACCTTCATCCTTTTGCATAGATATCAGGAGTGCCACACACCCCTTTCTTGCGACCTCATGACCCTCCATGTTCTCCCAATCCATCTACTAACTTCATAGGAAGAGTACCAGAGACATGAATATCACTGCCGAGGTAAGTAAACCTCTCGGCAAGGTCGACACACTCTCCACAGACCGACACACTGCTGATGGCTGTGTCTAAGGGGTCATTAAAGGCCTGGATCTTGGTTTTTATCCAGAACACTGACAAGCCCAGACGTTCAGACTCCTCATTCAGTTTCTCAAGAGCTCTGATCAGAGCCTCCATTGACTCTGCGAAGATCACAGCATCATTGACAAAGTCCTGATCAATGAGTCCTTCTTCACCAACAGATGCCCCACAGACGCTGAACCCCACAACCTTGCCCAACACCCAGTCCATGCAAGCATTGAACAGAGTAGGAGGAAGAACAAACCCTAGACGAACTGCAGAATCAACTGGGAAAAACACAGAGGATGTGCCTCGACTCTGCATAGCACTCAAAGTACCAGTGTACAGGCCGACCATGATATTCAGCAAAGTCTCCATGTGAATAGCAAACTCACTCCTCAAGACTATGTTAATCTTAATTCAAATTGGCTATTATATAATATACTAAATTAAACCAAAGTAAGCAGTATGATCTGAAAATTAGAATTTAAACTGCACTTGGTTTAGTTTTAGTGTTTAATATTAGGACCTCAAAGGATATATTATTACCTAGAATTTTTGGAGGCATTTTTTATTTTAATGTTAAAGAATAGCTCATTGGCCCATAGCATGTTATTTTTGGAAAAGTTTCAACTGTCCTGTTATCCCTTAAAGGGCCAAGGTTCTTATAGATTTAATTGGAACTATCATGAGAGTCATTTATGCATTTTCATTTTTTCTGACATTTTTCCATGGGTAAACCTATCAGTAGAACATATATCCAACAACAGTGCTGTGTCATTGAAGCACACATCTGGAGTTTTTTTGTTTTTTCTGTCCCCCCTGGCCATTGGACCTTACTCCTGTTCGGTGTTAATTAATGTTGATTTATTTTGTTTTCTTATTGTGTCTTTTATTTTTCTATTCCTTATTATGTAAAGCACTTTGAGCTACTGTTTGTATGAAAATGTGCTATATAAATAAATGTTGTTGTTGTTGTATCTACTCCTCATATTGCCAGATCATAAAAGAAAGAGATTGCAAGTGCAGGAGTATAAAATGAGGTTTCAATGAAGAGTTGCTGGGTTCACAGTCTGACTGTATAAGGTGCTTAGCAGTATGTCAGGATCCTGGCAAAAAACGCAACTTTTCTTAATCAAACAAAATCTGTTGAAGTGATTTGAAGACAACTGACTAAGAGAAGACCCACCCAACAAATGCTGTATGACTTGTAAGCATCTGGGAATTTCGCAGGAGGAACAAAAGAAAGTTGTTAAGGATAAGATGGTCTGCTAGTCTGGTTTTGTTACCTCGTCCATTACCATGATAAACATAGTGAGAATTAAAACTTTAATTTTTATTTGTAGTCACTATTTAATTATCCAAAAATTGTAATTGTGGTACCAGTTGTCTTGCATTATCAGTATAAATCCATAAAGAATGGGATATTTTCATAGCTGGTGTTCAAAATAAATCTATATTTCTTGAATAAAGCCTAGGCTTTCAAATCTGGTGCCACATAGACACTAGTATGGCAAGCCAATAGTATGGCTACGCACTACCCACTTTGCGGCTCTGCCTCTTGTGTATGGGGAAGCGGATGTACAATTTGAAACAAATTGTTATTTTAATGGGAATTGTTACATATGCATAATAGAACTAAATATTTTACATTACAGAGATTAATTAACCATAAAAAAAAATAGTAAAATGTAATAAATTGAAAGAAAATTATGTTTCATGTTGCATTTAGAGGTATTCGTTGCATTATGTTTTTGTTCTGTTTGGCTTTGAAATTAACACGCAAATACTTTTTTAACTTACACTTTTACAGTAAAAACAATATTTGGAATTAACTTTTCGTCAATATCGCATTGAATTTTGATTCCATGTTTGGACTTATATCATGACAACACAACATATATCTGCCTGTGAGTGAATATCATTTCTTTCTCTCTAATAAATGAACCGACTTTTTTGAAAATTTGTCCCTGTGATTTAATAATTGTCATAGCAAAAGCTATTCTAACGGGAAAACTTAAATGTTTTAATATGAATGGCATATCAAGATCTCCTTTAGTGTGTAATGTTATCCACGGAAGATGTGCTACGTTACCTTTCTTGTGGCCTGTTAAAATTTTTGCAAAGCCCATCACTCATACATAAATTATGCAATAACATTAAGATACTCTCTTTCAATAGTAATTCAGCTTGTGGAAGACCAGACGGTGTTAACGGTTATAGATATTCTACGGGATATTGTAAGTTGGATGTTTTCATCTTCCTCACCATCACCACCAACTGTTTCAGCATAGTCTATTGATACACATTTATCCAATTTGCAGAGTAACCGATCGACAGTTTTCATGTTAATTCATTTAACTTTGTTTCTTGGTGCTAGGTTTGCCCGTGTACTCATTTCTTCTGTTGATAATCCTTCTTTCTCGTCTCGTCTGAAGATTTTATTTTATAATAGAGAGATATCTATGATTACATTTTGATTAGAAAAAACTGAAGGCTTTATGCAGTTGACTTCTCTGGAGCTTTCATATAGAGATATCCTTAATTACATTCTGTTAGAGTTACACATATCCATCTTGCACTTTCAGACCTTTTAGACAGTTCTGCATTTCACTTTGGCTGGGTATTGGTCTGTCCATGACAGACTAAGAAGGCAGAATGGATGGCTGTAGCATATAGTTCTTCCTTCTCCTTGCTCCTTGGCCTTTACTGGAAGCAGGGTGTGCTCTCTATTATAATATAGTTACATTATCTAATGGCAAACATGACTGTAAATGTGCTTTGCACTGGTTGACTACGACAGGGAGCAGGAAGAAGAATGTGCCAAAGCTCATTCTATTTCATTCATTCATAAAGTACTTAGTAGGCAGCCAAGTAAAACGATTGGGAATGTTTAAGAATATTCTGCATTAAGTTTAAGGAAAGTGATGTTAAGTATCTGGAAAAGGAGTGTAGAGGAGTGTAAAGAGATGGTTTCAAATGTAAAAACACAACATTAAAAATGTAAAGAAAACTTTGCACAGAAAGTAGTCCTTTAGATAGAATTTTGGTTTGGTTCAGGTACCTATCTTTTACCCACAAACATGTTTGGTTATCTGGTGATTGTAAAAGGGCCTGGGAGATACCCTGGCTGAAATATAATAGACATTTGCAAGGTACACCAAGCATCTTTATAGAAACCTATTATCTGATGCTGTACAGGCACTGGGAAATATCAAATTGATTAGCAATCTCAAAATGAGTCAGATATGTGACTCATTTAAAAACAACATCGTCACAAAAATTGCTTGCCATTGACAGCAGGAAATAATTAAAGGCTAATGAAGTATTAAGTTTCACCATATTTCTTAGTGTTCCATCATTTCTAATCTCAGTTTAGCACACCTATTTACAAGGATGCCTGAGGACCTAAAGTCATATTCGTATCATCCAACAAAAGTACCGTCTAAACATACAGCTGAGACAAACCAATAGCATTCTGTTTTTCTAATCTTAAGTAACACTGAAAAAAGAAGCAGCTACTGCAGGCAAAGGGAAGGATTTGTATAAATGTATAATCACTTTTATTATAAATCTATAATCACTTTTGCTGTTTGAAATGTGTTTAGATGGGTAGAGTAGTGAGTGACACATGGCCACTAAGTGGTAGGAATGCAACTAGCTCATGCGCCTATTGTTTATTTTTAATTATTTATCTGTTATATATTACCTGTCTTGCACGTGTCCTGTATCAATGCATACTTTGCACGACAGTCCTGGGGAGTGTTATCTCGTATCGATGAATGGATGGTTATCACAATAAAGCCACTTGACTTAGACTTAACTATTGCACTGAATTTATTAGCCATTTACTATAACATTTTAATGCATGTGTTTTACACTTCATTCTATACTTTTATTTAGAAGTTTCTTTTCATTTAGAAGCTGTATCTTGGTGTAATGTCTTTGAGTAATTTGAGCACACAAATTACTTGGTAGAAATGTGTCAATAAACATTACTGGGGCTCCTTCATACCTCTGACAATATGCATTTATGAAGCCTCACTGTGCCTGCTCTCGTCTTTAACCAAGTTAGAAGATTTCTTCTTTTTTGTAATTCTTTTTTCATGTTTGAGGGGGTTGTTTTTGGTTTTTTATATTTTCTGAGCTTCTGTTAAAAAAAAAAAAATCAAGCTAAATTTCCCCCTTGGGACAAAGTTTTTATCTATCAATTAAACAGATGACAGTAGAATATATTGAATTTTGTTAAGTATTGTTATAAAAAATTGTTACAGAAGGACTAGGTGAAAGCAGGACCTCTCAGAAGACATATATATATATATATATATATATATATATATACATAGAATACAATTTAACCAAAAAGAGTGAGAATCCAATCCTGCCTTTTAGTGGATATGCTAAGATCTGTCTCTGGTTATGAAGCAAACAAAGCATACTGTTGTAATATTCAAATGATATCGGAAATAATGATGCCAAAGAGATTATATACCGAAAAGATGAAATGCCTGCCTCCATTTCAAAAATTCAAGTTCAGGTTTCTCATAAATAGTACATACTGTCCATAGTACAATGAAATGGTTACTGGCATTTTGAACTATATGCCAATAGCTAGTTTAAAAAAAAAAAAAAAAAGAAATATTAACACGCAAAGCTAAAAGTTTTTCAGTCAGTGGAGTTTTTCACTCTTTTGACCAAGTTACATTCAATGCATTTGGAACAGGAATCTTGTTCATGAGTATATTATAAAGTCTTTGTGTGCCTGACTAGGGAATTGGTGCAGTGACACCAATATAGTTCGTCTTGTACTGGATAATGACGGTAAAGCAGGAGCCTTGTCTTTTGGGCACAACTATTAGATTTAGCATTAAGTCTAAATCAAGCCTTTACCTATGGTCACTATCTTTGGATAGAGACTGTTGTGAGTACCAACTAGTTTTAAACTGTTTTTTAATTTTAGTTTTATTTTTTATTTTTTCATTCTTTTTTTTTTGTTTTAATTAGTTTTAATTTTTTTCATCAGCAATTAAGTTTTAGTTTTTGTCGCATTTTTGTTTTTTATTACCAAAAAATGTCCACACAGACACTGTTTTGCAAGTGCAAAACAGTTTTCTTTATAGTTGTCAAACTATTTATCATTCATGTTGTACCTGTCGACTTAATACATACGATTTTACTGTTTGTGACAGAACTCAGGTTTTTTTCCTGATAATGCGACAGTTCAAGGTATCCATTATAATTAAAACATGCAAGACTTGTGTAATAAGTGTGGTTTGATGTAATAACCTGGAAAATGTTTAAGCAGATGGTTATTTAATTTTTTAAAAACATTCTTTTTATATTTTTGAGGTTCTGCTTGCAAGCAGTAAGATCACTGCACACACATACTTTTATGTCGTGTTTATTTGTTGATAACTCCTGAAGCGGGTTGTCTTTCCTCAACCCATTTTGAAACTTTGAAAGTGTATTTGTTTTCAGGGAATTCTTTCTTTGCTTTATTTTTTTTAATTACTGTTTTAGTCGCTACTTGAGCTGTGTTAATAACAATAATAGCAGAAATATATACATGGTAAAACTATAATCTGTGTTGCATTACCATGTACATTAAATACTGAACATTTATCGTAGCAAAACCTGAGGAGCTCCCTTCAACCTGAGGCTGGGTGGATGAAATTTAATAACCCATGTAGAATAAACCGTTTTTGGCAGTTGAGAATGCTTAATAACACATTTTTAATATCCAGCTTTAAAACAATATCTGAAGGTACACACACTTGGTCCACATACATTATAAATATATACATCATGTAAAGATTATTACAGTCCATCCATTTGTATATGTGTAATGTTGGCTTGGTTTGTAACAATAATTGCATGCTACACATATGCTTAATCTACAGTATTACTGCAAAGAAACCCTCAACAAATAAGCAATATCTGAGCAGTGTAATAGTGAAATTGCTGAAATTACTACCTTCCTTAGTGTATAAAGATAACATGTTTTCTGTCTAAATACTGACTGAATTTGAAGTGTGACAGTGGCCTTTTGAGCTTGACAAATCCTTCACGACAATCTATTTACCTGGATGTTCCAATGAAACATGTGGCATGTTTTAATTTAAGTGCCTTTTCATTGACGTTTGGTGAAAAGAGGCGTCTGTGATGGTCCAGGCCGTATAAATACTTGCACATGTTTATGTGAACACTGTACACATAAATAACCTGTAAATAGTATTATATAGTACCTGTATATAGAAACCTGTTACATTATAACCTTCTACCTCCTGCGCATCCAATGCATAATGTCACTTTGCACCTGTTTTTGCATATTTGCACTCATGTTGAACTTGGTACTTGAAAATAACCAGGGTACAGTTTCTGTCATAATGTAACATACTGTCAATCTCAGCTGTTTAAGAATACGCCATTCTGACTTGATTTCTACCTCTTTGTCTTTTTCTAGTTCTAACTTTATTTAAAACTTTGTCTAGTTTAAATGCATATAGCACATTCTCTAGTTTAAAATGTGTCACTTATTTATTGTCTATTTCATATGCCTATTTATTCTATATTCTCTGTTATGCTGTTCTATGTTTGTCTGCACTGAAAAACCTGGAGCCACGTCGTCTCGTCTCTCTATGTACCTGTACAGTTTATAGCAGAGATGACAATAAAGTTGACTAAACTAAACTAAACTAACTAATGGATGAAATCACCAACGAAATCCAGATTCAGACACCAGAAGGCAAATTGAATGAATCAATGCTTGTCTCTAAACAATTATTATGATTGCACAGTATTACATTTAATTAATATACCGGCAACTGCACGCTCGCATGTACATTATCCACAAAGACTAGTGTGGTGAAAATTAAAAAAGATTCAAACATTTTACTTTTTTATTTTCTTGTTTTAATTTACTTCTAGTTTTTAGACATGTTTTCATTGTTACTTT
This sequence comes from Polypterus bichir lapradei, assembly GCA_026402145.1. Lineage (NCBI taxonomy): Eukaryota > Metazoa > Chordata > Cladistia > Polypteriformes > Polypteridae > Polypterus > Polypterus bichir. The sequence continues at coordinate 2,505,355 of JANRMT010062813.1, forward strand.
AGTTTTAGTTAAAGAAATGATAATGTTTTTGTTAGAGACATGATCTCACTCTCCTTGACAGGGTTAAGGGTTCTTCCATTTAGGAGTTCTTTGGTTTACACTTGCTGCTGATTCTCTGGCTCAAGAAGAGGTAGTTGTAATGATGTGTGTCTCTTGTAAAGACGCCACCTGAGTGCTTCCTATCTGAAGTGTATTAAAAGTGGGCAACAGACCCAAGGATACACAAAGGACATGCCAGAGAGAATATATCTCCCAAGTGGCCTGAATTCTTCAGAAGGTTGTAGAGACTGTTGCTGTGGTCAACTGACCTGAACTCCGCCTATTATTATTGTGAGTATAAATGGGAAAAGCTTATCAGTTTATAAAACTGAATTAAATGTTAGTGGTAATAGGTAAATGGAACAACTCGCACTGAAACTGGACAAGAAAGGCAAAAAGTGGATTTATGTTTGTCTTATTTGGAATTCGTAACACATACAAAAGCCATTTAAACATGCCAGTCATTCTCAGCATAAAGTGCCTAATAAGTCTTTTGTGGAAGATGGGCAGCTGATTGAACTCCTGCTGTAAAATTCTGAGGCTTTCTGAAACTATAAACATTCTCTGTTCTAAACTTGAAAACTGTTTATAGCTGTGACTCTTAACTTTGCTATTTTGCAGCTGTTTATTCAAATTTTTTCATTATGTGATTTGCTTTATATTTCAGATATTACTATTGTGATGTGTTTTTTGCATGATCTTTAAAGTGTTAGCTACTTGGCACAATAGACTGCTGATTTAAAATGTATCTGTAATAGCTTCTGTTTTTTAAATGCAATATAATAGCTGCTTTCCACTTGAGAACAATGTGCAATAATGGGTCTCAGGCTTCAAATACTGCACAATACACAAAAATCACAGTAAACAGGCTTGTTAGTCACAGGCAAATAAAGATAACAACTTCTCACGGTAAACAGTAACCAATTGAGGGTTTTGAAATATATTTCTGAAGATGCCATTCAACCTCTGATTCCAAGCTGCAATTGGTTTACAGCTAAATCTACCTGATCTGAGATGCTGGTAAAGCTGATTCAAATTTTAGAATGTCTCAGTGTTCTGTTGAGTTAGGCAGGGTCGCAAATTTATAACACTAGAACACTCCTCTTTCAGGAGTGTAAATTTAATTTCCTCCTTGGGCTTGAGTAAGCAACTGTTATTTGTACAGTTCCGAGTAAGAATATTAAAGAATCTTCACCCAACTCTTTTGTACATTGTAGACTAGTTAAATTAAAAGACTGACAAAAAACAAGATTTGCTCAGTTCAGTGGAAACTCATTTAAAAGTATTGTATTTGTTTTAAATGCAAGAGCTCAGATAAATTCATCTCTCATACAGTTATCATTTTCATATTTTGCAGCTGCATATAACTTACTACAAAGTATAGCAGCCATTTTTAAAACTGGGCATAGGAATGCAGTCAGTAGTCCATTCTTTCTTTCTTGTAGTAGAAAAAGATTAGCTAAAAATCAGTTATTTTCCAGCGTTCTTACTTCTGCATTTATTGTAGAAACTATTTATATTGTACATGTTATCCTGGTTTACCATGAATTCTGTGTACATCAGACCAAGAAGCTATTTCCAGTAACTACATGCTGGATTAGGCAGATGTTAGACCTCGCAGTGTTCATTTCCAGAAATACACACTTAAAGAGAATATTAAATAAGCACTGCTTAAGTTGCCTTTAAATACACATGACAGAAAACACTTGTTTTTTATCCTAAGATTTCTGATTTTCAACAACACATTAACTATCAGAGTTAAATAATGGTTTCCTTTGATTAATGAGAAACTGCCTTTAATGCCCCAGTCAGTGTACAGTCAAAGTAAAAAGTATGTGAACCCCTAGCAATTATCTATATTTATGTCTAATTCCCATATAAAACATGGTCGTATCTTCATGTCAGTCACAATAATGAGCAAACACAATCTCCTATAACTAAAGATACACAGATTTTCAGAGAATTTTTGATCATATTGAATAAATCATTCAAACTGTGAAACTGAAGGTTGGAAAAAGTAAGTGAACCCTAAGCTAATGACTTTTCAAAAAGCTCATTGCAGTCAGAATTTAGCACACCTGGAGTCCATTTAATGAAACAGGTTCAGAGGTGTGGCCTAGAATTACTTTGATAAAAAGCACTATAAAGTTTGTGTTTGAGCTTTTGACAAGAAGCATATCCAGATGGGTATCATGCCTCGCACAAAAGAGCTGTCTGAAGAGCTATGATCGAGAATTGTTAATCTACATAAGGCTGGAAAGGGTTACAAAGTCATCTCAAAGATTTTAGATATTCATCAGTCTACTGTTAGGCAAGTTGTCTATAAATGGAGACAATTTGGTATTGTGGCTTCTCTGCCTAGAATTGGGCGCCCTGCCAAGATGACCCCAATAGCACAACGCAAAGTCAGCAATGAGGTAAAGAAGAACCCTAGAGTGACAGCAAAGGACATGAAGTCATTAGAACTGGCTATCATCTCTGTTCATGAGTCAACTATACGCAAAACATTGAACAAGAAAGGAGTCCATGGCAGGACACCAAGAAGGAAGCCACTGCTATCAAAAAAGAACATTGCTGAACGCCTGAAGTTTGCGAAAGAGCAGTTGGACACTCCACAACAGCACTGGGAAAATGTTGAGTGATGAAACCAAAATTGGACTCTTTGGGAGGAACAAGCAGAACCTCATTTGGCGTCAACAGGACACTGCATATCAACATCAAAACATCATCTCTACAGTAAAGTATGGTGGAAGGAACATCATGATTTGGGCCTGCTTTGCTGCATCAGGGCCTGGACAGCTTGCCACCATTGAGGGGAAAATGAATTCACAAGTTTATCAACAAATTCTCCAGGGTAATATGAGGGTGCCTGTCCGTCAACTTAAGCTTGGAAGAGGCTGGGTGATGCAACAGGACAATGACCCCAAACATCACTGCATATCCACAGCACAATGGCTTCAGAAGAACAAACTCTGCCTTTTGGAGTGGCCGAGTCAGAGCCCAGATCAAAATCCTATTGTGATGCTGTGGAATGACTTGAAGAGAGCCATACACAGAAGATAGCCAAAGAATGTGGAAGAGTTAAGGCAGTTCTGCAGGGAACAATGGGCTAAAATTCCCCCTGCACGATGTGCAGGTCTGATCTGCAGTTACAGAAAGCGCCTGGTTGAGGTCATCGCTGCCAAAAAAGGGTCAACCAGTTATGAAATCCCAAGGTTCACTTACTTTTTCCACTACCACTACGTTGAATGCGTTTGTAAAATAAAGATATGAAAGAGTAGAATTTTTTGTGTGTCATTGGCTTAAGCTCATTGTGTATATCAGTACCTGAGACTTAGATGAAGATCAGATCATTTTTTATGACCAATTTATGCAGTAAACCAGATAATTTCAAAGGGTTCACATGCTTTTTACTTTGACTGTATATTGCTTCAGTTGGTCCAACTCCTATAGCAGTAGTTTGAGAATATGCTTTATACAAGAAACAGGAATTTGTTTTTTTACTGTGCGACATTTTTGTCACTATCTACAGTATCTGCTGTTGATTTTTTTAAAAGCAGGACCATATGACATCCATTTTTCTAACACACCATTTGTTATTGAGCCAATGTTAACATATTACCTACATGTAGACTAGGCAATAAGCATTATGAAGCTTAGAAATAATATTGCCCTTTGCTTCACTGTTGAACTGAAATTTTATTATCAAATTGCCTGCTTTCAAAAAGATTGTATGCTTGGTTGCTGGAAGATGTTAAACAAATACCTGACTATTAATTCTATTCTCAAAGCAAAGATTTTGTTGTTTTTACATCATCTGCCGCTACAACTTAATAACTGCAAGAATTGTTTCAGTATTTCCAAGGGGAATTTTACTGTATGTAATATTTACTGCTGAGGTTAATACTGCAAATAAACTTTACATTTGAAACGCTGACAAAATTGTATGCTTCTGTATGTCAAATTAATAATTGGCCGTAAAGTATTATAGAATCAGCTTTTGCACAACATACTGTATGTTTAACTTTGTATTATTGTGTGCTGCTGAGTTGAAAGCTGTACCAATCCCACAGTACTTGTGAATATAAGCTTAGTTTGTCCTTAGGCAAACATGCATAAGTGACACTTCAGACTATTGACTTAATGATTGTTGCATGTTAAAACTTAAATATATTATTGCATGCAAATTTCTTTCTCATGGACAACATAAAGTACCCGTGTCTGATTTCCTTTTGCCATTTTTAATAGCTTTTTCAAAGTTTGATACTCTGTGCTGTGGCTAACATACCACTTAAATGTACTATGTCCTGATTGGCTCCTTTGTGATTGCTTACTGTTTAAAAGGCAAAGTTTATTTTAAAATTAATTATTCCATTTTCTGCAGCAGGTAGAGAAAAAAAAGAAACATTTTTAAAGACTTCTATTTCAGATCTGCATCATATTCCTTGACCACCCACAGCACTAAAATTACATTCCCTGCCACTTAACATTTGTTGGGTTCTCATTCTCATAGTTGCAGTAGACCAAGTTAGAACTCGGGACTAGTCACTGCCTGCCTTGACGTTTTCGTCCTTAAAAGTGTTGTCAACTTAAGTTTGCCCTAAATTGGTGGCAATGGATGTGTGCCTAAGTGTCTTCTCATGATGGAGTCTCATTCATGTCCAGGTCTGATTTTTGCATTATCCCTAATGCTTGCTAAATAGACAGTTACATTCTTTAAAATCATACTTACTAGATTAGTAAAGTACTTGTAACCAGGTGATTCTGCCTAGATTTTAAGTACTGTCTAATTTAGATTTTATTCAATCAACACGAGACATTTGAAACCCAAAATAAATATCAAAATATCAAAATAAAGATCAAATCCAGTCACTTAGAATCCTAGGTAAAAAATAACCATGAAAGCCTGATGCAGTGTCAGGCAATTGTCTGACATTTTTGTAATTGTCTAATATTTTTATTTTTACCTTTTATACCCATATATTATAGCAATACGTTATTTTTGTGGTGCTTGATTGACATTTGTTTGTCAAGATAATCTACCTTGTTTATTTGCATACCTGTATGTGTATATTGTACAATGTAACATGCTCAAATCTGCTGATGCAATTCAGATATGAAGGGAGCTGGAGCTTTTCCTGACAACCTTGAGTGCAAGGCAGAAACCAACCTTCAGCATGAAAACTTTCAAATTAACAAAACACATTTATAGTAATGAAAAATCCATGGAAATTGAGAAAAATGTAATACGTCCTGGAAATATGTCTAAGAATTATTTGCTGAGGTATTACTGTATGCTGCCTGAATCACATGAATTAGAAACTTTTTAGATGGCTAACATGATTAACATAAAGATTAAGATTACTTTAACTTGTTAATTCATTGGCTGTATGCCAATTATATGCACATGCAATGAATTCTGAATGATGGGGGATTGTTGAAATTATTAATTAATACAGTTACAAGTGTTATGTAAAGAAATTATTTTCAGTGAGACTTGATTATGCAACTATACTCTGAAGGTGGAGTCACAGTGGTAGCACAAATATCTCACAACAAGGAGGCTGTGGTTTACATCCCGGTTCCTCCCTACATGGGGTTTACATCTTTTGCCCGTGTCCATATGAGTTTCCTCCCACAGTTGGAACAGGCTTTAGCTTCCCTGTAATTCTACCCAGTGTATAGTGGGTTTGGAAAATGAATGGATGGATACTCTGAAGTGACATAGCCTTTTAAAAATATGTGTGTATGTATAGTATATATAGTGATTGCAAAATGTTTTGTGCCTGATCCTCACAGGGCTGTTGTGGTGTTGTATGATGCAAATGTTTTGAGATTAGCTCCTTTTTACTAAAATATTTTAATTACACATTTTTAATATTTCATATCTCTGTCTGTCATGTTATGGATGCTGAAAACCACAAAAATCAAGTGTCTTGCAGTCATTGATTTCTAACTCTATAGAGATTCATTTTCACATAGTCTGTATAACAAGACCAGTCCCTTTCATGTGCCACATTTAGGAGGTGGACTTCAGAATTCCAACATGGTAGGACCTCTCTCAAAGATTACCAGAATTCCAGCCCTTTTCTGACGTTCAGGATAGAAGAAAACATTTTAAAAATATGCATAAGATAGCAGACACTTTAGGGATTTGGCTGATCACAAGCAAGCTCAATGTGCATTGTGTCAACACATCAAATGTTCCAAGTAGAACCCTAAGCTAATAAATTTGGATTGATAGAAATTATAAGAAGCATTTCATAACTGGGATGAAACATGGATGTACCAGTATGACCTAGAGTCCAAACAACACCAAAAAATTCAGTCTAAGCTAATACCAGCAAGATCATATACAATACACAAAATTATTCTCCAGTTCTGGCCCAATGTGATTACAACCTGTTAACCATTCTTAACAGCTACCTCATTGGAATACAGTGTCATGAGGTCAGCTACAGACTAATGGTTGTACAAAAAAGACAATACCTTTTATTTGAGTGGCATAGTTAAGCTTCATGAGTTTTAAACATGTATTCGTTTTGGTAAGATTATGTTAAGAAATAGCTAGTGTTTTTCTTAATATCTCAGGCTCGGTAATTTTTGAACACCTTTAGTAAATAAGTGTTGTGCTAGTGCATGGTGATCACGTGGTAGATTGCACATTTTCTATAGATTTTTACCTTGCTTTCTTACAGCGCCACTCACTTACTGTCACTGTGGATGACTAATTAGTCACTGTGAGGAGAGGGCCTGGTTTCATACCTCTCCTGAAAACAAGTGGCTTAAGTTGCATAACCTGGTCCAAACTATCATACATTTTGACCAGCTAGGTAAATAATGATGTAAATTATATATGTAATTTTTCTTGCTCTTTTGGTGTTTAATTTCATACTTTTTGTTCTTGCAGGTGAAGATACAAATTGGGGAAAACAGCAGTAAAGCATGAGTGCAGATGCTAGTCAAGGTGTGATAACTACTCCTCCTACATCCAGTATGGGGCAGAAGGAGAGGTATTTTGATCGAGTCAATGAAAATGATCCAGAGTATGTCCGATCGAGAAACATGTCTCCAGATCTTAGACAAGATTTCAATATGATGGAGCAAAGGAAAAGAGTCACTCAGATTCTGCAAAGTCCTGTAAGTGAATTTTCTTTTCTTTGTTTTGTATTTTGTTTGAATACTTATAGACATTGGTTAGTAAATGAACGTGCCAATTGGTTGATCATTCACCATTCATATGTCTTTTTTTCTTTATGAAGTCATTTACTTAAATGGAAGTATTTGTACTTCTGCGTATTAGTAAAATACTGATTAAATTCATTTTGCTATGGTCTGAGCCTTTGTTCTTGGCCTGACTGGTTTCAGAATATTGTAGTCAATCCTGAAGTGAACTTTACCCTTTGTCCAGCTGTTCTTCTGACTCCGAGGAAGATCAGCCATTGTTTTACATTTCTAGTGTTTTTTTCAATGCTATAAAAGTATTTTATTAACTACCATAATTTTAACAACAACAACAACATTTATTTATATAGCACATTTTCATACAAAAAAATGTAGCTCAAAGTGCTTTACATAATGAAGAATAGAAAAATAAGAGACACATTAAGAAAATAAAATAAGTCAACATTAATTAACCTAGAATAAGTGTAAGGTCCAATGGCCAGGGGGGACAGAAAAAACAAAAAAAAAAAAAAACTCCAGACGGCCGGAGAAAAAAAAAATAAAATCTGCAGGGAAATGCCTGGCAAAATTTTGCACACAGTGGGAAATTACTGAAGCTGCATCAGGCTGTGGCATTGTTGCCTTGAGTTGATTTACTATGATTGTATGACCAATAGAGAATAATATGCCTAATATGCACAGCAAGTTGAGGGTTCATTACCTTGTGTATTTTTGGCATTGTAGAAAGGAATGGCTAATAGTAATAAAAATGTTATCTTTATCCATGCGTTAATGTCATCATTTAGGCTTAACTAGGGTAATGCAATTTTTACTTTTTTACTGTTACTGATGTATATGTAGTGAATGATACATTGATATGGCAGCATGCCGTTTTAAAGGGGAGTAGAAATGTTGCAGATTTTACACAGTAAGGGAATAATTAAAAATTGTTCAACGGGAGTTATCCATAAAGTGGTTGATAGAGATTGAGAAAATGCTGTTGGAGTTGAGAAAAGAGCAAAATTATATGCACAGAATTTCAGTATTAAAGAGTTTGCACATAGGTTCAGTTTAAAGGAACGAAATCAATTTAACAAAAAAATAATGCAAAAGGACCTTTTTAAACCTAAAATGATCATTTGAACTTTTATTTATAAAATATTCTTTGGTTCTAGTTTAAAGTTAATGTCTAAAAACATTTGGTGCAGTTGGTAGAGTATTTGGTGGGGGAGGCTAGGTGTTACAAGTGTTTATAAGGCATTATGCACCTCTGACCCTCTGTACAAGAATAAAGCTCTACAGGACTCTGTATTCCCTTAGCAACTGTGCTGTTAAATGTAAGAGAATGTTGGCACAAAGACAAAATCAGTTGCAGCCAATGTAGAATCTTAAAGGATGTGAGAGATTTAATGCTTTTTTAGTTTTAAATTTGTGAATTATGAACAGTGTTGTCTGGCATAAACATTCAGATATTCATGATGATAAACAGAGTTGGCAGCAGACCATTCTGGATCAAATGTGGGCAGTCAGTTCTCAGGGCAAAGATTGTCAGCTAAGAAAAAGAGCAGTACTGGAAGAGAATAGTAATTGGGGATGACACTAGTTTAACAGTAATTATATTATTACACATAAGCTGAAATTGGTCAGTTATTAAACCTTATAAATCCAAAATGTAGTTTCCCTGTTCTTTTGCATATTTTAAAATGGTCTTCAGTTTTAAACTATATTTGATTCTGGATATACAGTAGAGTAGCTTGTTGTGTTTTTATGTGCTTTTTAGCGTTGCTTATTTTCAGGGAGGCATTTTCTGTTTCCTTTTGTTTTAGTTTTATTTTTGCAGATTAAACCTACCCAACAAGCAGATTTAAAATGTACACATGTGCTTCAAGTCAGAAACCTAGCTTAATTTACTGTACAGATATGGCCTTGTTTTTTTGAAAAAGTAGTTTACATTTCAGTCATATTTTTTAAAAGTAATTATGTTGCCTGTAAAGAGCTTTGATGAATATGGTCTTTTTGTCAGTGTTAAATTCCGTTACATGATAAACTGAAATGTTCTTATTTGAATGAAAAATATTACTCCTGGTGCCAGTGATACTTGAGACACATTGAATAGCATTCTTTTTTTCACTGTACTTTGGCTCTTTAACATTTTTCCTTATCAGTAGCATTTTCATTTGCCTTACAGGCCTTCAAGGATGAACTTGAGGGACTCATCCAAGAGCAAATGAACAAAGGAAACAATCCCACTGGACTTCTGGCTTTGCGGCAGATCGCCGACTTTGTTATGGCCAGCTCTGTTTCTGGATTCTCACCATCTTCTCTCAGTAAGAGTTTGAGACGCTTGTAAAAATGAATACCATCTTATAAAATACACCTGATGTATTTATTACAACACCATTAATCATACTAATAATGTGTAATTTATTCAAATAAATGGGATTCTGTGGCAACGTACAGCAAATGTGGTGTTGATTTCTGTATTACTCATTATGAGAAAATATTGAAAACTAACTTATGTCACTAAATGTAGGGACATTCAGTTTGCAACATCCTAATTATATTATCTAATTATGAAGCAGAAGTTATGTAATCATTTTGTTTTAAAAAAAATTGAATCTTTAAAAAAGACCACCCTCTGATTTTTCAGCAGTTAACTTTCTTGGTGTTAACCCCAAGTCTGACTTGGGCTCAGAATTCTATGGACTTATGATTAACCAAGTTAGACTCGGGGTGACGTATAATTATATGCTTTACATTTTTAAGACAGAATAGTGTTTGGTACATTATTCTGCTACCATTTAGTAGATAAAATATAATTCTGCAAAAAATGATGAGTATTTCTGTGCCTTTTACCACTCTTAAGATAACGTATTTATGAGTGGGGCAGAACCTCCAATTAAAGTACAATGGCAAATAAAAAGCCATAAAAGAAGTTTTAGAACAAACTGAAAACGACTGATTGCTAAAATCAAACAATAGTGAAGGCATGTCATTTTCTAACCTGCTTAATTCAGACCAGAGTCACAGTGAATGCCGGAGCCTATATTAGCTAGCATATGGTGCAAAAGGGAACAAACCCTGGACAGGATGCCAGTCCACCAGTCCATCGCAGGGCAAAGAGACACACGGTACACCAATTTAGTGTCTCCAGTACACCTAACCTGCATGACTTTGGACAGTGGGAAGAAACCAGAGAACCCCAAGAAAATCCATGCATATATGTGAAGAGCATGCAATCTCCACATGGGAAAGATCTAGGATGCGAAATCTGGTCTCCTTACTGCAAGGTGGAAGTGCTACCACTGTGACATCATGTAACCCTAAAGATACTGATGATGATATGAATTGGTCTTCATGCATTGACACAAAAAGTGAAACTGAGGCATGATACAGCACTGTACAACCAAATTTCCTTGATATGCCAGGTGAATTTGGTTGTGTAAAACTTCAGTGTGGTTTGATTGTAGCTCTATGACACAAAAGCAAAATAATTGGAATTTAGTGCAAAAACAAGGGAGACATTAGCCTCCTAAGCCCTGTTCACAATGCGGCAATTGTCAATGTTTGTGCCGGGAATGTGTAAGTCACCAAGCCCTCTGCTGTGGCATCCTGCCGTAACACAAGGGGCATATTGATTGTGCAGGTCAGACACTGACATTCTTCCTTCTCACATGCAAGCAACAGAAAAAATACTGCAAGAAAAGTAGCAAAGAAACATGCTTGTAATGTCTTGATTGAAGCATCGAGCTGTGCATTTGTGACTCTCTCAAAATGTATCACAATAAGAGTGTAAATTAAATCTGCATAAGTACAGCAGCGTGATGTCCTATACTGTGGTGTGCTGGGATGATGCCATCACTTCAAGAGTGGCCCACCAAATCACCCAACTAATTAAAAGGGCAGGCTCGTTTATTGGGCACACTCTGGACCCCTGGAAGTACTAGAAAAGAAGAGATTTAAAATAAAACTGACTGCCATTATGAACAATCTAAATACTGTATTTGTTTTCCTGTTACATATAATGCTATATGTTTACCCAGGACAAGCTTAAGTACTTTTTCACACTTTTCAGTCTGGCACAAAGCAAGGGAAATCACTTTAAAAAACAAAAGCTAAAAGCACCAGACAATAGTGTTTTTGCTCATTTGGAAATTCTACATTAATATGGTCAAGTGATGTAAAGGGAAAAAATTATACTTTTACATGGAACTGTAAAATATTTTCAGTTAATGAAACGTATCCATTATTTTTTTTTAATTTTCAATTTCTCTGTATAGGTGTTATAGATAGACATAGAAATGACAATTACCTTTTAGTCGGTGTATAATGTTGTCTCCTACAATTGTTTGAGCTTGGTCAGCTTTTTCATTTAGTTTTCATGGAGAAGTTAATTGTACTTTTTTTTTTTTTTTTTTTTTTTTAGGTCTTGGAATGGTGACTCCTATTAATGATCTTCATGGAGTAGAGTCGTCAAATTTTGTTAAAGGAGAAAAGCTAATTCGGTGTAAGCTTGCCAGTCTTTACAGAGTCATTGAGCTTTTTGGCTGGGCTCGCATTCCCACCTCCTATATTACGGTATGTACATTGACATTTCCTTTTTTTTTCTTTCTTCCCTGAATAAAATCAACACATCTGGTATTTTGAAAATTTAAGTTATGTTTTCACATTTGTGGCATTCATCGATCTGCACCAGACTCTTGGTTTTATAAACATGATCATTTTTCCATGTTGCTTTAAAATTGCAAGCTATAGGAAAAGAGCTCATTGTAAAAGAAATGCCTTAAATCTTAATATTTGGCCAAATTATTTTCATGAAAATACATTTTTGTGAGACTTAACAATATTTGAAAGAGATCTGACTTCATGTTTTGTTTTTTTTTTCCTTCACTTGATCAGCAATAACCCTATGCCACAGGTGTTTGGATATAGGTAGCTAGCTCCTTGAATGCTAAAGTTGGTGTAACCAAAAGAGGCAATATTTGGCTGCAGACTTGGCATACTGTAAGGGCAACACGGAAAATATTATGTATTCATCTTAAGCTGCAAATAATTTTTATTTTAACAGTGGGCTACACTTAGTCCTTGATAAGCTTCTGATAGTTTTTCAATTACAGTTTTCACATCTAGTGCTACATGCCATAATGCAAAGTATCATGACCTGTGTTTTGCAAGTCTCTGACTTGTAGGCACTTGATTTTTTTTTTTCTCTTTTAAATTCTGTGTATGCATTTTTGAACCATTTCATTTTGTACCATTTATTTTCATGAAACCAGAAAGCAGATAAAATATTTAGTAAAAACCTAAACTAGTTTTAGTTGAAAATTTTAACGTAGTGAATGCAAAAGGTTTATGAACCTTTCAGCAGTGTTATGCTTTAACCAAAATATTACATGTTCATTTTGTAAATATCCGAATCACTTGATTTTTTGACACATTGGGAATGGGCAGTGTCAGTGATTCAGAGCTCTACATCTGTACGTGGTAGCCATCAAAAACAAAGATTTTAACTATTATGATGCAGTGGCTAGCACTTTTGCTTCTCAGCTTCAGAGTCCAGGGCCGTTGGATCTTGCATATTTTCTCCATATGCTTCAGTTTCCAGTGACATGCAAGGTAAGTTGATTAACAACTCTTCCCTGGTCCAGTGTCAGTGTGCTCTGTAATGGACTAATGCCCTGTCTAAGGCTTGTTCATTTCTCTACCAGGACATGTTCTGGTTCTTTAAATCCTGTACTATAAGAAGCATGTTTGAAAATGAAGAATTTGTTAACATTTTCAACAGTTAATCAAGCCAATATATCATTTTATGTATTATTTGTATTCACTTCTGATAAGGAGTTGCAGGCAGCTAGCTGCTGTCCTGTCATAGCACATTAAATACATTTGTTTTTCTATATTGAACAATATAATTAAAGAGTGGCAAATTTATGGAACATGACAGACAATGAAAAACCTAGATAATGCAACCTTTGTTCTGCAGAATTAGAAATACTTCATGCTAATTAAACTTTAGTTTTTATTTTTTCATTTCATTACAGACATGTAACCAACTGTATTAATTTCATTACTTTTTCTCTCACTTTTAGCTAAAAAATTACCTTCCCGTAATTATTGATTTCAGAGGCTTTGTTCGTTTCCTCTTCTGTGTTTTGAGATTATAGGGGTCTAACTACTCAACTGCCAAAGCTGTGATGGAGCCGTACTATTACAACAACAACAACATTTATTTATATAGCACATTTTCATACAAAAAATGTAGCTCAAAGTGCTTTACAAAATGAAGAATAGAAAAATAAAAGACACAGTAAAAAATAAAATAAGTCAACATTAATTAACATAGAATACGTAAGGTCCGATGGCCAGGGTGGACAGAAAAAACAAAAAAAAACTCCAGACGGCTGGAGAAAAAAAATAAAATCTGCAGGGATTCCAGACCATGAGACCGCCCAGTCCCCTCTGGGCAATTTACCTAACATAAATGAAACAGTCCTCTTTGTATTTAGGGTTCTCACAGAAGGATTTGATGGTGATGGTGACGTAGACTTCTGGCTTTCAGTCCATCAATGTTGGAGCATCATGATGCTTTGAGTAGGTGGTGGTGGCGCAGGCCGCCACCACAAACAAACTGGAAAAAGAAACAGAAGAGAGAGTAGGGGTTAGTACGGTTTTTAGAGCCACTATGAATAGTTATTATGATGAATTGAACATGCAGAGTATCCGGATTAAGTTAAAGTGAAGTTAGGAGAAGGCCATGTTAAAGTAATGTGTTTTCAGCAGTGTTTTAAAGTGTTCTACTGTATTAGCCTGGCGAATTCCTATTGGCAGGCTATTCCAGATTTTAGGTGCATAACAGCAGAAGGCCGCCTCACCACCTCTTTTAAGTTTTGCTTTTGGAATTCTAAGGAGACACTCATTTGAGGATCTAAGGTTACAATTTGAGATACAGGGTGTCAGACATTCCGATATATAAGATGGAGCGAGATTATTTAAGGCTTTATAAACCATAAGCAGAATTTTAAAGTCAATTCTGAAAGACACAGGTAACCAGTGTAGTGACATCAAAACTGGAGAAATGTGTTTGGATTTTCTTTTCCTAGTTAGGATTCTAGTAGCTGCATTCTGCACTCGTTGCAAATGATTTATATCTTTTTTGGGTAGTCCTGAGAGGAGTGCGTTACAATAATCTAGTCGACTGAAAATAAAAGCGTGAATTAATTTCACAGCATCTTTCAATGATATAAGATGTCTAACTTTTGCTATGTTTAAGTGAAAAAATGCTGTCCTAGTGGTCTGATGAGTATGCGATTTAAAATTCAGGTTACAGTCAACAGTTACCCCTAAGTATTTACTTCCGTCTTAACTTTTAATCCTAATGCATCAAGTTTATTTCTGATAACCTCATTGAATCCATTATTGCCAGTTACTAAAATTTCAGTTTTCTCTTTATTTAGTTTGAGAAAATTACTATTCATCCATTCAGAAATACCAGTAAGACATTGTGTTAGTGAATTTAGAGAGTCGGTGTCATCAGGTGCTATTGATAAGTACAGCTGTGTGTCATCAGCATAGCTGTGGTAGCTCACGTTGTAACCTGAGATAATCTGACTTAACGGAAGCATATAGATTGAGAAAAGCAGCGGACCCAGGATAGAGCCTTGTGGAACACCATATAGAATATCTTGTCTTTGAGATGTGATTACCACAACTCACAAAGAATTTTCTCCCTGCCAGGTAGGATTCAAACCAATTTAAGACACTGCCAGAGACGCCCACCCATTGACTAAGGCGATTTCTAAGAATATTGTGATCAATGGTGTCAAAAGCGGCACTCAGATCTAGGAGGATGAGAACAGATAAATGGCCTCTGTCTGCATTTACCCGCAAGTCATTTACTACTTTAACGAGTGCAGTTTCTGTGCTGTAATTTGTTCTGAAACCTGACTGAAATTTATCAAGAATAGCATGTTTATTGAGGTGGTCATTTAATTGCAAAATGACTGCCTTCTCTAGAATTTTACTTAAGAAGGGCAGGTTAGAGATGGGTCTAAAATTTTCAAAAGCAGAGGGGTCAAGATTATTTTCCTTGAGCAGGGGTTTAACTACAGCAGTCTTAAGACAGTCTGGGAAGACCCCCATATTTAATGATTAATTTACTATGTCAAGAATATTATCAATTAGCACGCCTGATACTTCCTTGAAAAACCTTGTTGGTATTGGGTCAAGGACGCAGGAGGAGGGTTTCAGTTGAGAGATTATTCTATGTAAATCAGGTAAATCTATCCTGGTGAAAGAATTGAATTTGTTTATAACGGAGTACTGGGGCTTAGGAGGTTCTGCAGTGTTGGGGAGATATACTATGTTATCTCTAATATCATTAATTTTTTGATTGAAAAATACAGCAATGTTCTCACAGGTTTCATTGGAAGTATTCTGGGGGCATTCCTTTGTGTTACCTGGGTTTAAAAGACAATCAATTGTAGAAAATAAGACTCTGGGATTACTAGCATTGTTATTTATAATCTTAGAGAAATAGCAGCGCCTCTCAAGACGGACTGTGTTATTGTATTCTATTATTTTAACCTTCAATATCTCATAATGGATAGTTAGTTTAGTTTTCCTCCATTTACGCTCAGCTCTACGACATATTCTTTTTAAATCAGACACTCTTTGGGTCTTCCATGGAATAACAATGCTAGAAGATTTTTTAACTGTCGTTTCAGGTGCAACTATGTCAACAGCAGCTCTTACTTTAGAATTAAAGTTTTCCACCTTACTATTTACATTATCCTCGCTATTATAGTTGGCACTATGAACGGACTGATTGCTTAGAATATTTGTAAGTTTTAAAGCTGCTGATGAGTCAAAGAAGTGTTTTTTAACAATATACTTCTCATGAATGCTTTCTATCATTATTTCTATATTAAATAGTAGAAGAAAGTGGTCTGATAGACCAATATCAATGATCTGCTTCACATCAACTTTTAGTCCTTTGGTAATTACTAAGTCTAACATATGACCTGCTTTATGTGTAGGTTGATTAACGAGCTGTCTCAAATCAAGAGTCCAGGAGGTTTATGAATTCCTTTACCTTTAGGTCACACTGATTATCAATATGAAAGTTAAAGTCCTGCGTTGGGTTGGCACCCTACCCAGGATTGGTTCCTGCCTTGTGCCCTGTTTTGGCTGGGATTGGCTCCAGCAGACCCTCATGACCCTGTGTTTGGATTCAACGGGTTGATAATGGATGGATGAAGTTAAAGTCGCCGACAATTAAGAGTGTGTCATAGTTCGTAATTAAAATTGACATTAAGTCTGAGAATTCCTCAAAGAAAGACGCGATAAATTTAGGAGGTCTATACACGGATAATACTAGAACGTGAGAATCTCCATGAATAACAACGGCGAGATACTCAAAGGACTTACATTTACCAAAACTAACATCTTTACACTTTAACTGGCTCGAGTAAATGTTTACCAAGCCGCCCCCCTTTTTTCCCTGGCGGTCTGCATGAGTAAAACTGTAATCCGGAGGCACAGATTCGATTAAAACATATATATGTTATATACATATATTATGTATATATTAGTCATGGATGTAGTTTAAGTATGTGGTTGGATTGTCAGGAGACACCACAGAAAAAATGCATTTGTGCAAGTTTAAGAACTAAACTCGGCCACAGTGCTGCACAAGATCAGTAAAAGCAGGACAGTGTTAGCAAGCACACAAATTTTGTTATGTTATGTGGATTCTTTTTAATGATACTTTGCAAAAAAATCAATTGTTAGAAGTGGAAATAAAGATGCTGAATGCACTCCATTCATTGCAGGCAGACTATCAAGAAGTAGATTTACCCGTCAGTGCGTCACTTACATATTTTGTGAAAAGGGACCATTCCTGTGCTTAGCTACAAGTAGTTTAGCAGGAGTGCTCAGTAGTTAAAAAGGCAGCCTGATCAGTGTGTCACACACAGAGAGGAGAGCACAAGTGTTTGTAGCACCATTCCACTGTGGTGCTTGCTGACTCTCAGTGCTTGAAGTGGGCCCGGTACCTGCAGTGCTTAAAGCTTCAAGGGAATGTCCCTTTGATACCATATACTAATATAATCGTGCACTCACCGTCAAGTGGGAGTCCCCACTTTTATAAAGGTAATAACAAAATGGTACTCTGACTAAACAGTGTACTGCTAGTATTTCAGTTCCAGTTCAAGCACTGCTTATGGGCAGATACTGTAGTGCCTCAGCTGTGAAGCGGCACTTCTATAAGCTTAATTGGCTGACTCAGCATTTGTTTTTGCCACTGACCGGTACGAAGGTCAGTGGCCAACACACTTCAGCCTGTACTACTTAAAATCGCTGAAGGAACTTAAGGGCCAAGCTCAATGGCATTTCCACCATCAGTGTTGCTCACAGGAGGGGGGCCCATGCGTGAAGGTTTGACATGTATGTCAGTGGGGTTTTTCTCATTTTTGCATTATTACAAGTCATTAAATTGATCAGTGCACAACTTCACTTTATTACTACTTCAATGCAGTAAATAATAGAAAGGTAAAAAAGTGCAAATAATAGTATGCATTAATGATGTTAGGAATTTCATTTTTTATAAATCACTCTTTGCACTTTTAATACTTCAAGAATTTTTATTGCTGGTTTTCATTTCTAATCACTTTTTCATTTTCTAATCATATTTTTCTATAACTGTATAACTTTGTTGTTGATAAATACATGTTTCTTGTATATAACAAAATAATTGTTGAAATGTATCTGATCCAGTTATGTAGAGGTGTCTTTCATTTGTTTGAAAATGTAGTAAGATTTGCATCACACTAGATGCTTTTTGACACCATTTGACAGAAGGTTGGCTTTCAGAGCTGAACAGCTTCACATGCATGATTATTATTTATTCTTTTCTCTTATCAGGTCAGAGTCAGCAAAGAACAAGATCATATTCTGGTTCTTCCCAGGGGACTGTCATTTGCAGAGGCAGCTTCATCAAACTTGGTAAGTAGGGGATTACATGAGTGTTTATCTTCCTGCTTTAGAAAATTTTATTATTTTTACCTTCTGTTTTTTATTGAATGTTAATATTTAGAGAATTTCATGCTTTTATTTCATAATCAATTAGGTTTATGTGATAGATCAGGAAGTTTTGCACTGAACAAATGTGCTTCCTGAGTTGGTATAATAATCTTCTTACTCGCTTGAGTTGATCCTTGATTTATTTACACTTCTGGCCGTTGCATAACACCCTCACAGGAAAAATGGGACATTATTACATGTCCTTAGACAGTTCTTGTATGGTATTATGCTGCTTTGTCTTTGCACCCTCTTTCATCATGGGGAAAGAAATTTCTGGTGTCTTAAAAAGAGCTTTCCTCATCTCTTTTCAGGTGCATTCACATATAATGCAAGAAGCACCTACTGAGACAGCTATGTCTGTCTGTCCGCAGGAAAGAACCTTGGCCCACTGTGGACCAGTTTTGTTGAAATTTTGTACATTTATTCCTCAGTGAGATTTTTTTTGAGGCATTCAAATTTTCATTGAGCTATCTCAAAGAAAGCTTTGGCAAAGCTGCAAACGTGTCTGTCTTAAATCAGAGAAACTTTCCATGCAACTTCAACTATGAATCAGTTTATTTTTTCATTTTGCTTTGAGAGTGGTTTCACCAATCTGTATATTTTGATTTTCCTCTTGTACTTTTCTGATAGCCACTCGGGTCCCTAGTACAGTGTCAGGGAACTTTCTCTTGCTGCTTTAGGTAAGTTAACCATAAAAGTACTTAAAAAAAAAAAAAAAAAAAAAGTAAGTCATGTTCTCTGAAAAATATACAGTGGAACCTCGGTTAACGAACGTCTTGGTACACATACAACTCGGTTTACGACCAAAGGTTCACCAAACTTTTGCCTCGGTTCACGACCACACGCTCGGTATACGAACAAGCCAGTTTCCCTTTCGGTTTGTACATGTTCAGTCTCTCCCTGTGTATTTCCTGTGCAGCGAGCAAGAGAGAGAGAGAGAGAGCGCGACACGCGCAGACACACACATACACAGGCAGCACGCAGACACACACACACAGAGGCAGCGCGAGAGAGAGCTGAACACATTAAGGTAGGAAGGCAGTTAAAGAATGCACTGGGCTTTATTTTGTTTTCACTTCTGTTTCCAGCAATTGGTTCGTAGTTTTCTTGGTGGTTTATTAAATTACGGATTTTTTCAAATGTTCATTTTTTTCCCTGCGCTTAAAACTCATTAAAAAAAGTGCTTTTAGCCAGCGGTTGGCAGCACTATAGCGCGAACTATTGTAGTGTTAGTTTTCTCTGTTGTTCAAGGTTTTCTCAGTGTTATTCAATGTTTTTACATTTAGTTTACTATTACGCTGTGCATTCTATGGTTTAACTAACTATATTTGCGCTTAAAAAAAAAATATATATTTACATACAGTTTGTATGGTCTGGAACGGATTAACTGTATTTACATACAATCCTGTAATCTACTGTATAGCAATTATGTAAGCATATGCAAGACTGAATTGATTGAGCTAATATTATCTGCAGATTGTTATTGTAAACCTGCAGCTAAAAAGTTTTTGAACTAATTAATTACACAGTGCAGCTCCCCAAAGTGATATTCTGTAAACACCTTTAATTCAGGCTCCCACTAAAGATTAATTCTAAAACTAGAAGCTGTAGGGTTTAGACCTGACCCAAAAAACTGGGTCTCTAGTTGATTAACTGCCAGGAGACAAAGTAAACAGATAAGATGAGAATCATCCGCATGGAGTGAGGTCATCAATTGAGTTCATCAGGGATCTGTCCTTAGACCGTTATTTTTTCTGATTCATATTAATGACATTCTAATGTACGTAGAAAACTTGTGAAATATGCAGATGATACTAAAATTGGAGGAATGGCAGACACTGAGGAGGCAGCAAAAGCAATGCATGATTACTTGAACAAGCTTCAGAAATGGTTGAACACTTTGAAAATGCAGTTTAAAGTAGAAAAGTGCTACATGTGGGCAAAAGCAGAGACACTGTCCTACATGAAGCAACCACTGTATAAAGGATTTAGGGATTTATATTGACAAAACATTTTTACCATCTAAGCAATATGCGGAAGCAGTTAAAAGGGCAAATAAAATGTTAGGGTGTATCGTAAGAACTGTTGTATATAAATTAAGGTAATGCAGTAGTGAGACCACATCTGAAGCATGGTATGCAGTTCTGGTCACCATGCTATAAGAAAGACATAGCAGCATTTGAAGCCATGCAGAGAAGAGCAGCTTGGTCCATCCCTGGACTCAAGGACATGTTGTGCTGTATAGACTCCGAGAATTAAACCTGTTTAGTTTCGAGCACTATAGTATTGTGTAGGGACCTAATTCAGGTTTTCAGAATTCTTGAAGGCATTAATAAAGTAGATCAACAGAATTCTTTAAACTTAATGGTGAATTACATACTTGAGAACACCAGAGAAAGTTAAAGGGAAGGCCATCTGTGGCCAGAGAGCACTTCATTAAACAAAAAGTTTTGGGAATCTACAACAAACTCCCAAGCCATGGAGTTGAAGCTAAACATTGACAACTTTATGAAATATCTGGATGAGAAATTTGGATAGGTTAGCTATTAACTAAACAAAGAGGTTTGAATGATTGAATGGTCTCCTCTTGTTTGTCAAATTTCTTATTTTCTTCGTTATGACATAGTATGGGTGTAGAAAGGGATCTGCAGTCAGACGATTGAAATACTGGGCAATTCCATTTTATTATCACTTTATTTTTTAATATTTAACAAGCAAAACCGTCATAACTGACTCTGATTAAGTAAATAAAAAAATATAAAATGCTTCAACTTTTATTTAAGTTAACTTAGTCCCCAAATGCACCTGAATGGTGCATCATTTGTACATTTTCTAATTTGTTGCTCTGATCTACTATTTAAAAAAAAAAACAAAAAAAACTAAAACATGCTGAAACTAAAAAAATGTAAGTAGCTTAGTAGTTCATGTACCTTATTTCTGCCCTGCTTGATTATGTTAATAGTTGTCCTTTTGTATATACTAGAAGGTAGCCCTTGTATCACATAAAAGGAAGATAAGTTTCCCTTTTGTACAGGTGTAGAGGGACCTTTAAAAGATTGATGATACATTAACACAAGGCAGAGCCCACCTGTTTGAAAAGGTATTTTTTCAGCCTTGCATTGTGACACTGGGCCAGATTTGTCACAGCAAATAGTGTGCTAGACTATACTGTACTGGTGACGCACAACCCCCAAAAATTTTTTTGATATAAGTTGCAGCCTCATCCAGATAAGCCATTTTGGGCAAGGCTTTGGTAATCTTTGAAAAAATATCAGCCTCGCAAAAATCTTTTTCAACATACTATATCTTAATGTTAGAACATATGAACCCTGGAGGGGGTGTCTCAAACCTAACACAACTTCACTGACAACTATCCCAGGTTCTTAACACTGTTTATCTTAAAGGGAATGCCTTGGACAGGGATCTTTTTCTTTTCTGGTCCACTCCTTTCCAGGTGAGCATTGTCCTTCTCCTCACCTGAATCCAACTTGCCCGATAGAAGTGGAACAGTTTGTTTTCAGCCTGGACCCAGGAGTAATTGCAGTGCAACAACATTGCCACGAAAAAACATTTTCAGGTTAGGTAGAACCTCATCTAGGGCAGGGTGGCATCCACCTGTCAACTTTCTCTTGCAAAACCCAAGTACCTCAACAGAGCTGCCATCAGGACTACAGCTTCCATGGGTACAAAAAAATGGGAGCATCACCAAAGCCACACAGTGTTCTGGGCCCACAAGGCAGTATCCTTC
The DNA here is from genome assembly GCA_026402145.1 of Polypterus bichir lapradei. Taxonomy (NCBI): domain Eukaryota; kingdom Metazoa; phylum Chordata; class Cladistia; order Polypteriformes; family Polypteridae; genus Polypterus; species Polypterus bichir. The sequence goes on from JANRMT010062813.1 coordinate 2,527,385, forward strand.
TGCCCTTTGACTATCGTAGTCTCCTGACTCGGAAAGGGAACACCACCCATCGTGGTCAGAATGTCCAACCATTCACTTGGTCCATCCCTATTCAGGACCTCCTGGCCTGGTAAGGAAACATTCATCCCAGCCAAAATGCCAAACCATACTTGCCTTCCATTACAAAAAAACAAAAAGATGCATGTAGTACAATTTAGAAAAATTCTTTAAAAAAAAAAAAAAAGTCTGCTTAATCAAATTAAACTTAAGACCAAGGTAGTTTATGTTGTGTTAACATGAATTAAGCTGAACCACCAAGTTTGAGAAGGTGTGTTTTTATTTAGGATGGTATTAATGATCAGAGTGACCTGGGCCTGGGCCACTCTCTTGCTACAGCATTTAGCCGTTCAATATTCATATTAAAATAAATTGATTCTATCATAAATCTCCAAAGCCTTCACCGTAGTCCCAGAAGCACTGCACGGGGAAAATTTTTACACTGCTTTTAGATAATCTAGCAGGCATTTGTACCATGCAGGCTTAGGCTTATTTTTTATTAGTGGCTTTTACTTTTCTTTTTTTCAGTTTTCACATATTCTTTAAAGTCCTTTCTCCACACTTTCACAGACCTTTTGCGAAAATTTCAAGGTCCCTGCCTTGTTATCCTGAGGAATATGTTTGTCCCAAGAAATTACCTGACATGTATGAACTAGCATATCCCTGTAAATTTCCATGCTTATTAACCTGGTGATTTGCTTAGTTGTAAGTAAATTATGCTTAAATGTATTTGGGCATCAGTTTCTGAAAAAAACATTTTTAAGTCATCCTCATGCCAGACCTATAATCACTCATCCTGGACCAACTTAGAATATATAGGAAACCTAGTATGCACATTTTTGGCATGTGGGAGTTCCCAGAGAAAACTACGTAGACTCTAGGAGTATAGCTCCATATAGACAGTGTCCAGACAGGGGTTCAAAGCTAGGACTCCTTAACTGTTAGACAGCAGTGCCAACTACTTGAAAAGTGAAGTTAACATAAGATGAAAATAATACATTATTAGTAAATGTTTTCTTGAATTTAGTGACTTCTTACTTTTTGTTTAGAAAATTATTTTAGGTCTTTTATTTGAGCAACAAAGGAGCTTGATTGCAATGTAAAAAGTTTTCATCAAAGAGATTTTCTCTTAATGAATTAAGATTGTAATTTACCCTGTAATTAGATCTGGTCCATAACTTCTAACTATTAGTTTCCTTTTCCTATTATAAAAACAGAATTTCCAAAAGGACCAATAAATATGTAATCCTTTATACAGTATGAAAAATTTTCACAACCATTTGAGCACGCCTATCATAAGCCAAAATCGCAAGCTTATTTAAGCAATACCAAAATCTCCTTTCTGGAAAATTATGACCAAGTTCAGTTTAGATGTTATACCACCCAATTAAAAATAATGGACCTCCTCCTCATACACTGCACAGCTACTTCTTCCACTTACAAATGTAAAAAGTTAGAATCTGTATTCATTAAATTGGTTATAATAGCTGTAAGAATTAAATTTTCACCCATTGTTTGGAGTGTATTTTTTTTATTTCTCCCCCCAGCCCTAGGAAATGGCTTCATTAGAAAATTCAGGCTAAACCAGCTCTAACCACTAACAGTTGTGTTTACAGATCAGCTGCCATTAAACATTATAAGAGGTGAACATTACTAAACCTGGTGAGATGCTAGTTGTAGCCTTTTTTAAGATGATAATTAAGATACAGGCATATTAATTCTTACGCTAAAACTCTGTAAAACAAAAGGAAAAAGTACTGTGTTTTAATTTAATAGTAAAGGTATATATCACTGTATAAATCTTTTGAGCCCAGTTGACAATGAATAAATACATTCTGCTTCCTTTCAATAGTTTATAAATTGCAAGTCTAAATTTTACCTGTTGCATACTTTTACTACAAATTTTTATTGAGGAATTTATTTATCTCTAATGATAACAGTCATGTTCCTTATGCTGCTAAGAAAGTCTTTTGGTGCATATGGCTCCTAAGTGGAACAAGTGTTTTCAGAAAATGGATGGTTTGATTAAAGAAATAGTGGTTTCAGACATTTAACTTTTTCATATAATTTTATGTTAAAATACTAACAAGTATACTTAAATTGGAGTTTTATATACAACCGATTTAGGAATCATTGTGTGTCTGAATTTTAAGAATCAGGTTTTTGTATTGGAGTTTCAAAGCAGTTAAGGTAGACGTTGAAATACTTTTCTTGTCGTTTTCAAACTAGGATCTGAGTGTGAATAGGGTTAACTTATAAGAGATAGATCAGAGGATTCCTGTACACACAAAAGAAAATACAATGTGGAAACATTATAACATATATGGAAAGGACCAATATATTCTTTTATTCATTGTTTTTTACAATGGTTAGTGCTACGCAGTTATTAAAATACTGTTAGTAAATTATTTCTAATATGATTAACACCTTTTAACTTTGTCTTTTTTTTTAGGTGAAGGTGAACATTATTGGTGAGGTGGTGGATCAAGGTTCTACAAACTTATCTGTTGACTACAGTGGGTTCAGCCCACATGCTGCCATCTACTCAGTACGACCCGATGTCAGATGTATTGTACACCTACATACTCCTGAAGTTGCAGCTGTATGTATTTCATTTCTTGTATTCTCTAGACGTACAGTAAAACCTCAATTATCCGTCCATCCCCATTAACTGTCAGGGCAAAAAAAAAAAAAAAAACATTGCACGCAGCATCTACTTACTGACGCACGATACACTGCAAGCTATGCACATTGGAACAACTCTCCATTTTGCTAGCATATAGTCTTTTTCCCCAGCACCACTTGTTATACCACATTTTGAAATCAGTGTCAGTTACATACCTTTAGCAATGATAGCTTTTCGTAGCTTTTCACTTTTATTATAATTAAACTATTATACATTTTTATGACCAATAAACATATGCATGTATTAAATGTTTATGAAACAACAAAAGTGCTTCAAGTATTGCTTCAATTTATGGAATAGGCAGAACAGTGAGCGATATAAAGCGTGATGCTGACAAAATTGAAAAATGTGTTGAAAATGGAAACCACTGATGGTAATTTTATTCTGTATTAATGTTAATGTCCTTCCGCATTGTAATTTCCTTATTCTGTTATGTTTTATTAATATATTGTGACATGCTGGCAGCTTGTGATGTGCTGTACAGGTGCAGAAAGGGTGGAGTGCTGTGTAAGTGATAGGACTGGGTGAAGGGGTTCTGTTCTCTGAGGGGCAGACACGCCTTGTAGGAGATGAGTGACAGGAGAAGTTAGGAGAAAAAGGAAGGTGCGGCAGAAGGAAATTTTGAATAGGAAATCAGGAGACAATAAGCAGGTGTGTTTGTGGTATAGAAGAAGACAGAAAGCAAGTGGCAGGAGATAGTGATTGGCAGGGAAAGCTTTCTTTTATTGTTTCAGAGGTGTGCTCTGTAACCCAGTTATCGGGCTGAGTACCATTTGTTACAGAACGAAGACTCCAAGTAAATCATAGAAAACTCCAGTACCTCTGAGTTGTATTTGCATATTATGCTGGTCATTGCAATATTATATTATTATTATTATTATTTTTTTTAATAAATGCGGCTGTGTGCTAAACTAATCTTTTGTATATCATTTTTAAAGTAGCTGTTCTGTTTTCCATCTTATCTCTTATCCGTCTCGGCCTCTGTCAAAACCCTTGATGGATAATCAAGGTTTTACTGTATTAGCATTTTGTTTTAACAGTCATTTTATCTCCTTAAATGTGCAGGATACCAGTAAAATGTTCTGTAAAAAATAAATTTTATTTGATGAATATAATATCGGGTTTAGTTAGTTATCTAATTGTAATTTGTCTTCTAATTAGATGAATAATCCTAAATTACTGCTAAATTAAGTTTATTGCCTCATATCTACAGAAAGAGCTATGTTTGAAGCTGCTGTTATGGCGATTTTGAATATTCATTTCATGGAAGATTTAAAAATGCAGGTTTTATTCAGTTTATTTTGACATAGCACTCTTCACTGAGTATGGATGCTGGATGGCGCTGTGCGATATAAACAAAAATATTATAATTTTTTTTCTGTTTTGATTCATTTCAGTAATTATCATGATATAGTTTCATATTCCTTGTTCCATTTTTTAAGAGTATCTATCCAAATATATTCTGAATAGACAAGTTAAAATTAAAAAATATTAATAAGCAGATAAGATTTGTTATATTAAGAAATGGTGATTCAACTATATAAATTGAACATTTCCTTTAAAAAATCTGCGTTATTGATTTTCAAGTTTTCAAAATGATTGCACTTACAGTAGCTCAAATTAAGAAAGTATCAGTGTAGAAAAACTGTGCAATACAGCTTGATAATGCAAATATGTTAAATTGCATACCAAATCTGCACTGCTAGCTGCAATAAATCTACCTCTGTTCTCTATCACTTTAAAATCTGAAGTCGAACAGTATCAACTATAATTTGGGATCTTGGTTTCTTTTTATAAAGAAACAGTACACATGTTCTCTCTTTACACTACAGTTTTTTGCTATAATGACTAGCCTATTCTCTGTCTTGGGCTTCATGTATTATTAATTAACAATTAGTCTAATTGTAGAAACATCTAAGTTGTAGTATGTTGTAATGTTAGTATTGAAAATGTAATCAAAGCATATTGACACTGGAAACTAAATTAATAATGTTCAATTACCGATTTGGTGATGGGGCTTTTAGGGCAGAATGTGGCATCATTACCCTGTGTGATACTTTTGATAGCTTGTGGCTTAGAATGTTTTAGTTGCTGAGTTCCACATTTTCTTTTCCATCATCCTCTTTTTACTTTTATCTCCAGCTCTGGTCTGTTATCAGGTCCTGTGGTATTCCTCTGTCAACTCCATGCTTCTCAAATCCTCCTAACTTTTTCTCATTCTCAGTCCATTCAGATAAAACCTGTCAAAGCTAATTATACCTTTTTAATGCAGCGCTGCATTTGTGTCCCTACCCATTCAGTCAACCTGGGAACAAGATCTTTTACTGTTACCTCCTCCTGATTGAGACCTGATTTTTAAGTGCAAGTCCTATTCATTTGGACGATGATGCCCCATGTTACTGGGGAAATGTGACATCACCTGGAAAGCATGAGGGAAAGAGACCTCATTTTAGGAGTGTATTATATGCAGACTGTAACTTTAATGCACATCTTTTTTGTATTATTAAAAAAGTAAGTTTACAGGAGGCTATTATAGTCATGGGGGTTTTAACTACCTGAATAATAATTGGGATAACCTTGCAAATAGCGGAGCGCAAGAGTAATTAGTGATGATTTTTTTAACACAGTATGTTAAAGCACCAATATTGGGGGTTGGGACACCCTGTCTAGATTTAGTTTTTTGTAATCAGGAGAGAATTGAGGGCGTAGAGATGACAGGACCATTTGGGTCAAATGACCATAATATAATAAAGTTAACATTGTTTTGGGAGTGCGGATGCAAGGATTAAACCTGTTAAGTTTAACTTTGTCTGATGCTGCCAAGTTCAAGGGGGGTTACGCTTTTAAGTGTGGAGACAGTCGAGGAGTGGTGGAATGGGTTTAAAAACTTTTTATGTGTAATGCAGGACGGGTACATACCTAAGTTTGGAATTAGTAGGAAACATTTAAAAAGTCTCTGCAGTGAGTTAGTAAAGAGATTTTTTTTAAAAAAAGAAGCTGCAGAGGAGAAAACGGTATAAGGTGTATAAGTTTAATAATTCCAGTGTGATTCATATGGCATATGAGAACATAAGAGCAACCATTAATGAGGATGGTAGTGAGGCTAAAAGGCAGTTTGAAAGGAACATAGCAGATTAGGTGAAAGCCAACCGAAATTCTTTCAGTATTTTAGTATTAAAAGAACAGTCAAGGAGGAGGTGAAGTGCATCAGGAATAGTATAGGGGATTAAAAATACTGACAGTTAAATAGCAGATTCTCTAAACTCACATTTTATTTGAGGTGTTCATGTGAGGAAGTAGATAATCTCCTAACGATAAAACAAACCAGAGGTACTGAGGGATTTGGAAATTTTAGAGGGAGAAGTGCTGCTTATATTAAACAGGCTGTAATCAAACAAATCACAGGACCAGATAATGTTTAACCTTGAGTTCTTAAGGAGGTTGGCAAGTACATACGAAAACTTTGGGGAAATTCCAAAGGATTGAAAAATGGCAAATGTTATCCCATTATATAAAAAGCGTGACCAGACATATTCAAGCAGCCATAGGTCAGAAGCTTAATGTGCATCACAAGTAAATTAAAGGAATGAATTATTAAGGGAAAGATTGAGCAACAGTTGGCAAGGACAGGAGTTTTACTGAAGAGTCAGCGTGGGTTTAGGGTGGGGAGGTCATGTTTTATCAACATACTGGAATTCTATGAGGAAGCAACAAAAGGTTATGATCAAAGTGGAGCATATGATATTATTTATCTTGACTTTCAGAAAGCATTTCATAAAGTGCTGGGCACCGATTACAATTTTTAATCATGATTAATTGTAGACAGTCACAACAATCACATTATGTGCAAAATTTAATAATGAACTCAAAAGTAGTGTATTGCGTGTATTTGGTTTGCAAACGCTTTAGTTGCAACTGCGGCGTCAGCTCCTTGATACCCTAGGCATGATTACCCCCACCCCCCCCCAACCAGGAGCCTTGACCAAAGTTAATGAGCTGTGACGTCTAAACTGAAGTACTAGGCTGCAGCAGGCTACACTACTAGCTGGGCTGCTGAGACTGGCCACTGGGCAGAACTGACCATCACGAGTAGTAATAGCTTGCATATTTTCACATAATGGAGCGGGAGATCGACAGGCGGATCGGTGCGGTGTCTGCAGTGATGCGGGCTCTGCATCGGTCTGTCGTGTGAAAAAGGAGCTGAGCCATAAGGCAAAGCTCTCAATTTACCGGTCGATCTACGTTCCTACCCTCACCTATGGTCTTGAGCTATGGGTAGTGACCAAAAGAACGAAATCGCGAATACAAATGGCTGAAATGAGTTTCCTCTGCAGGGTGTCTGAGCTTTCCCTTAAAGATAGGGTAAGAAGCTCAGTCATCCAGGAGGAACTCAGAGTAGAGCCACTGCTCCTTCGCTTCGAGAGGAGTCAGATGAGGTGGCTCGGGCATCTGATCAGGATACCTCCTGGACGCCTCCCTGGTGAGGTGTTCCAGGCACGTCTAACCGGGAGGAGGCCCCGGGGAAGACCCAGGACATGCTGGAGTGAGTATGTCTCTCGGCTGGTCTGGGAACACCTCGGGATTCCCCGGAAGAGCTAGTAGAAGTGGCCAGGGAAAGGGAAGTCTGAGCATCTCTGCTCAAGCTGCTGCCCCCGCAACCCGATCTCGGATAAGCAGAAGAGGATAGATGGATATTTTCACGTTTTTTTGCTCTAGTTTTATGTCATTTTGTGTTAGTATTGTAACAAACAGTTAGTGCAGACTACAGCTGAAGATCTGAAGTGGACGCGAGAAGTTGGTGAGTTGTTTATTAACATATTATTTTTATGATTTTGAGTTTGTAAAATTAGTGTAGGTCAGTGGACTTTTTGCATATCGGCTTATTTTACAATATAAACTTTGAAATAAACTTAGTAAAGTAAAATTTGATTTTTGGAGGATTTGTTTTCCAACTTGAATTACTGAGCAATGAATTCAGTGAGCGTTTTCGTGATTTCAGTTCACACGACTTTGCGCTGTTTACGTCACCATACTCTTACAATGTTGAGAATATGCCTGAGAATATCCAAATGGAATTGATTGAACTGCAGTCAGATTCTGTTCTGAAGGCAAAATACAACAAAGTTGGTGTGCCAGACTTGTATGCTTACCTGCCACCCTCGTATGTGCGTAAGTTGGCATCGAGAGTGCTGTCTATGTTCGGAAGCACTTACCTTTGTGAGCAATTGTTTTCATTAATGAAAGCTACCAAAACCCCACATTGCTCAAGACTTACTGTCGAGCACCTTTCATCCCTCATAAAAGTTGCAGCTGCACATGATTTCAAGCCTGTCCTCCCAGGCGAACATTGCCATAGGTGCATCAGCTACACGAAACATGTTCAGCACCACTATCAGCTGATGCCGGTACCTCATTTTCGTTTTCTATCTACATCTCCCAATCACTTGCAACAAAATCAGGAGTCCAATAAATCAGAGTCCGATTCAGCGATAATACGAAAAAAAGTCATCCATGGTTTATTTTTTATTTGAACATTCACTTTGATATCTCTCCACATGCCATTTTAGAAGCTGTTGGCTTTTTGCTACTCATGCATGCGCAGGGAATCAAAGTCAAATCAACAAAGATAACTTTCCTTCTAGCAAAAGCATATCGAAAAGTTCTGTAACAAGATGATCACTGATCTCTATCGATTGCTAGCAAGACTGAGGCTTTCAAAATAATAATAACTAAGGGGGCTTCGCCCCCTTCTCGCTTTGCTCACCCACCCCCAGGTTTGGTTTCCCAGATATAGAAAACGTGTCTGTCAAAAGCATTCTATCTCTTTTCGCTGTTCTTTTATTTCACAGAGTAATAATTTCAGTTTGCACTAATTC